>JBAJNP010002175.1:3287-50994 GCA_036877545.1 Yasuhikotakia modesta
ACACACACACACACACACACACACACACACACACACACACACACACACACACACACACACACACACACACACACACAGCTGAACTGCACAATCTAGTAGTATCTAGTATCTAGCTGTTGCCATGGCACTTAAGCTGTATATGCTAATGATTATGATGATTGTTTTGTTTAAATATTCCAAAACTGAGACGTTCATAAAGTATTTATGTTAAAACTCCCAATGTAAGTCATTAGAAAACACTTTGAAAATTGTCAAGCATCAAAGAAGCTGCTGGTATCTCAATGCATTTCAGCACTGCTAAATGACCCACAATCACTATGGCAACAGCAGTCCTGAACTGCCCCCAAAAGAGGACAGACACCGGCGTTTCTGTGGACCCTCAATCTCTAACACACTCCCGGTCCATATACTGCAGAATGAAGATATATGGAGATCAGTTATTGCTGAACATACAGCGCAACACACATAATTATATCAGCTATTAACTCTGACCTACATACATACAACTGAATTAAACCACCAAACGTATAATGAAATTAAAAACAATAAAATGTTTTTAAATATAATTTTGCAGCATTATCTGTGATACAGCAAAATACAGTTTTTTTGCATGTCTCAACATTTCCATTAGAACAATAGAAGTGTATTTAGGACGGCTGTTTATTTATATATTTAGGAAATCTGTTATGTTGTGTATGTTATGTGAGGTGCTTTTTTATACCAGTTCTTTTGGTTTAAATTATTTGGTTGGTTGTTAAACACTCAGGTAATGTAGCATGTGGAACTAGCATCTAACATGGTAAACCAAAGCATGTGATATTTGTACTGTATTCAGGAATGCGAATCACAAAACATACTTGACATACTATGACACAAATATTAAAATGCATATTGTTACAGTAGCCCACATACGTCCAGTGACATCAATTACTGTATGAGATACAAACAGTTTCGAAGTGTCATGAAATGCCATTGAATGGATGCAGAGTCAGAAACGACAGATCTTAACCGTCACTATAATCATCTGACCTTCACCGATATCAACATCTACACAACTGAAGAACCTGCCGTTCACACGTTTATTCACATCTCCACACGGAGCTTTCAGCAGCATCGGAGCTCATTTCTTCCTCAATCAATCTGAAGGAGTCATTCGAGCCGTGCAGCACAGTGTGAGACTGACACCATCAGAACCGGGTCCTTCCAGCTCAAGATGGAAACTGACAGAATCTTCTGAAATACACAATATAGACACAAGCACAGCAAAGAAACACTTATGCTTTATTTAGCTTATTTTGAGGAATGGATTATTTGCGAAAAGTTTTTGTGTCAAACAAGGTTTCACGTTGTGGTTTTATTGTAAAATATAAAAATTGTTACAAAACTGTGGAAAAAAGCCTTTGAACATTTTTGTATATTGTGCTGTAAGTTGTATGTACAGTACTCAAGATTATCTGAAGTGAAAAGAAAGCATTTAGAAAGCTACAGTTTATTTGGTTACAGTGAGAACAGTTGTTAAACACTAAAAGCTACTAAATAGCTTCATTTATACAGACGCATCACAGCTGTGCTAATGATAATTACAACCATTCACAACTGTATGGTTCCTTAAAGAACGTCAATAGAACCTTTTTTAAGGTTAGGTTTTTGCAGGAGATTTATTGCAGGAAACCTAAAGATTTTAAGCACAGTATAAAATCACTAATCACTTGAAAAGTAAAAAAACCATTATTTTAATGTTCACAAATGACACGTTTAAGCTTGTCAGGCTATTCTCACCATAAAATTCCTGCACAAAGACATCGTCTGCCATTAAAACATGACAGTAGACCTGAGGGAAAGAAGAAATGAAGCAAAAAACAAAAGAGTGAAGCAGAATAATGAACAGATTTAGTGCTTAACAGCTTATTTTCACACTCTCTGAAATTCCTGAAGATAATATTTGTTAATGTTGTACATGACCAGTTTAAGATGCTCATTCTTTACATTTACAAAATTGTACTGTGTAAACTCAAACTTTAAAACAACACAAATAAAAGTATGTCATTCATTAGTTTAAGTCACCAATCCTGTCCAACACAGACACAATGGCTCACGGTTAGACGTGTGACTCGACAACAGCTACGTTTTGTTTCATAAACACAAATGGTCAGAACAGTAAGCGAAACGTTTCTGTGGCTGTGGCGTACTTTTCAAACCACACACAGAACAATAACAATGAATGAAGCATAAATTGCGGATTAACTAAAAGTCTGGTTTTGTTTCATTGGCTGCAGCTTTATGGACAGTTTGTGATTCACTACAGTCAGACAATAAAGGCCTGCAGCAGGAAGTTAAGTGAACTTGGTAAACAGATCACAAGTAATGACAGGAAGACAACACAATGAAGGATGAAGAAACTCCTCCTGGGCCTCTGTAATGTGTTTAGCTTGCCTCTAACGCAGCTGCTAACCCTTCAGGAACGATGTGAGCCGCAGCGATTGGCTGGCCAGGCTTATGAAAGCTAATGCGATTGTGACTCTGTGATATCTAATGTTACTGCGTGTGTATGTTGGGAGAGATAGAGGAAGATTGAGGGTGCCGGATTCAAGGGTGCTAATATAATCACAAGTACTGTTATCTAGTTGTAGAACATTTTTGGGAAAGCCTAAGAGGAATCAAATATGGCAAAATCTCTCACCCGTCATTATCCGTAAGGATGTGTGGAATGCACAGGAAAATAGGGAGAGACAGACTTTCCAGTTATAGCACTAATCTTTATTATACTGTAGGCTTGTTCTCATTCCTCTAGTTGACCTAGTTAAAAATACACAGAGGAGCCGAACGCACTCCAATCATTCACTTATCACACCGCCACTTTGAGTGACAGGGTTGGGTCTACCGGGAAGACCGGCCCGGGTTTCCGTGGCAATGCAAGAGGCAGTGACCCGGTCTGACATTCTGTGCTGTTCCAAATGCCACAGAGTACAGACAGATAAGATGCACAATAGAGAGATATCTCCTGTCTCATCAGCGGTGGGTCCAACAGAACTCCCTGAAGAAACCCGGATGATTTGACAGAGGCACAGTGTTAGAAAGCACAGAGATCACATGCTGAGAAACGGTTTCCAATAGAGATCTACCATCGTGGTGGTTGTTTATTTACGGTGCGCTGCTTGATTTTGTACTATATTGTGTTGTAACTATAGCCTGCAGCAGTGAATTTATTTTGTTTTTCACACTTAAAACAAATACTAAAAATACTGTAGTCACTGTTAGTCCTTAAAACTGCAAGGTAACTTTTGACTATCGCATTTCTGCTTAAAACACAAAATTGCAGATTTTTTACATTCTTTTCTTTACACATATTAAAGTCAAATTAAGCCAAACATACATGTCTTTAAAAAGTCAGTTATACAACTAGACAAGAATAATATTTGGCTTATTCATTTATGACTGCAACTAATGTCACCTCTGAGTCTTTCTGTATTGTAGCTGTTTGGTCTAAAACTCAAATATTCAGCCTTCATCCGTTCATTGTGTCTCATTAGCATACTGTATATAACCGCCAACGTTCTCCACCCAAAACTATGAATTATAAAACGACCATTCATGAAAAACAAAAACTGTCATAAATAACCAATGAGAAGCCACCGTATCTGACTGGGGAAGATAAATGATAAAATGAATAAAATATTAAAACAGGTGATGAAAAGACAAGTGGGAATGACAGGAGATTTAAAGGCCACAAAGGCTTAACCCACACAACTGTTAAAGCTGCAAACTGTAACCTAACTGGTTAAAGATAAACAAAAACCAGCGTCTCATAATCTTACACAGATTCACCACAGTAAGATTAAGTTAATGAGTTATTTTGTAAAATGTCAGTTTGGCTTCAAATGACAAAAGTACATAAACCCACCGGCAATTTCATGAATCAAACAGAGATGGCGGCAGAGAGGCATCAGATTGTGGCTTTAAACAAATGATATTAAATAAAGAACTTCGGGACGTGTGATTAAGCATCAGGCCTGAATGCAGGAGAAAATGGCAGCTAGCTGCTTTGTGCTTGAGTTTGTGCTAAGTTGCTGTTCTCCTGAACTGCATTTGCCAGCCAAAGTCTGAGTTTGCACATAACGGGAACATCTAACAGCAGGGCCATTGCGTCGCAATATATTCCCTGGCAGAGGAAGAGACACGGATAGCGGCCAAGCCCTCGATGCACAACCTAAAACCACGGATGGAGGACAAGGGTAACATTGTCTGCTAATTACTTTGGCACAGAGGAACGTCACATTGCCATAACAGTACGACAGACTCCAGACTAAATTCATCTGAAAGCCGTCTGAGTCATCTTAGATTAAAACTTATTGTGTAGGACAGGAAACTGCAGCATTTTATGTGGCGTTCAGACAAAAGGAACAGAATGAATAGAAATAAATGGGCACTAATTGTTGCCAGCGAGAATGGATGAGGACTTTAAATACTTCACACCCACTATAAGCTGATGCCAAAATGTTCAAAACAAATGTTTAAAGACATAATAGTTAAGGAACCTAAGCTTGCACATGCCTGTAGAGGCTTCAGTGGGGAATTAGCTTAACAACAGGGACTTAATAATAACCAGGAGTTTGATCTAGTAATTCACAATACAAGCTGTTTGTAGTAACTGGTGAATGAATCACATTTCCCAGATTCCACTGAAATCTGCCAGATAACAAATGAAATAATGAGTATGAGACTAAGAGTTAAACGTTTATTGTTTCATTCATACGGATAAAAGAAAAAACTTCCAAAAAACTCAGGAGATGCAAAGCACAACAAACAAAACATCCAGAATGAAGAGCTTCAAATTCTCACAAGTCTAAAGATTTAAGACGATCACCTGCGCAACATATTCTCAACATATCAGGGATTTTATGGGATTGCACAGATGATGTCATGCTTTAAAATGACCTTTAACCTTTGCTCTGCACAAAACATTTGTTTGCACACAACAACACAAAGTAAAATCAGAAAAAGTGTCAAACTGAAATGAGTTCTGCAGCTGCGGGGAGCCTGAGAGCGAGGCGTCGCGATTCAGGCGACAGTTTGGCGGCTGAACAGCTCGATGGTGACGGCGCTGAGAAACACCGGAATGCTCTTCTGATGGAAGAGATGCAGATCCACCAATCCGGTGAGAGTGCGGGAGAAATCCGTCTCCAACAGCTGCATGCTGCCACTGCCCACTGGACCGGTCGACTGAGAGAGAGAGACACAGAGAAAGACAGAGAGAGAGAGAGAGAGAGAGAGAGAGACACAGAGAAAGACACAGAGAGAGAGAGAGAGAGACAAAAAAGTTAGTCACAAACTTACTAATTACTTGTTTTTTATATTTAGATTTCAAACTCAACTTTAGTTAGTTGTTGCCTGAACACCAAATAAAATAAAAACTGCACAAATGTTGACAATTGCACACAGATCCAACCCTGCAGGTGGTCTGAAATTGGACTGAAGAAAAGTTACCAAATTTAATAATTTACCAAATAAGCTAAACACATTAGATCCGGTCTAAAAACAGGCTGATTTCAGCAGCGAATGCAGGATCACACACAATATTCAATAGTTTCTGGAAACGATTTTCTCATAGTATGTGAGGCTTAATATTGGGTGAATAGTAGGAACAGATTCTAACACTGAATGTATGAATGTGTAAAATATGGCCTCCGGCGCTTTAGTCGTCTCAGACGCACTGTGAGTTCAGCCTCACGGTGAGACGCGATCAAAAAACACCAGCAGAAATCCCAACATTCCCAATTTTCACTTGGCAAAGTTTCTTGCCAAGTCATTTCTAACAGCTACTCTGTCTGAACAAACAGAAATGTTTTCCTCACTAGCTGGATGACAGCAGGAACAGTCAGTCAGCGAGGAGCAATAAAACACAAGCTTTGAGTTGGTGTGCAGTTGTGTAAACGTGGCCTGACTAAAATAAACAGTTAATTAAACCAAGTTACACAAACAAACAAACAAACAATCACATAGGAACAAAATTACAAACAAAACAACTAACAAGGATCAAACAGTAACTCTGTTTAGATACATAACTGTCAATAGTTAAACCGTCACTAACTAGCAGTTTGGGTAAAATTACAGGTATATCATTACCTCTGTTTTATGAAACTACATGCAGAATTTTGTTCAGTTGACGTAGACACGTCGCTCAGAGACTTCAGACACTACAGCACAAAAGCTTTGATTCATCATCTGGCCAGAGTTCATCCAACACAGAGCAACATAAAATAAGGCCATCAATACACAAAGGTACATTTACTGTCAAATCTTTTCCCGAAACGCACTTTTAACTGTGCCGTTTCTCCAATAGACACTTTTTTTCTGTGACCTCCATAAAGACAGGCCTGCATCAAATCTATTTTACATTTAGCGGGGCGGAGGACTGTGTGTTCCAGAAAGATGTTTTATTTTGTATTTCTGTCGTTGCCCCTGAAACGCATTGACATCAGACTTTCTAATACACGTCCCAGAGAACAGTCCTTATGAAAATGCCTCTCTTTTGTCTCCAACTTGGTTTTGTTTTCTATTTTTCCATATCACATTTTAATAAAAGGTCAGCCAGTATTTTTCTTTCTTTCTATTCTTTTTTTAGAGAGAGAGTTATTCAGATTGTGACCTTATCAATGCATGTTTGTATCGCCACCACCACAAAAGGGTGTTATGAACAATATTTGACCTTTTGGCTAACAGCAAGTTTTTGTTGATGTTAAAACCTCCCTCAAGTCCGTGTGAAAAAAGGGGAACGATTGTGAAAGTTAGGGAGGAATACAAACAGAAAGAAAGCTGAAAAATGACTGTCCAACAGACAAAGGAAGGGTGGTCTCCTCAGACCACAGACTGATGAGGTGAGATGAGCGCTGCGTCTCCTCTGTTCTTTTTCTACATGGTTCTCGGCGGACCTTCAGTTATTTTGTGGTGCTGGAGTCGCGTCCGGTAACAGCAGCTCCTGCTGAGCTTCCTCTGGTACAGATCCACCTTCATCTTCTCCTCTGCTAAGACTTTCTATTCGTTTAATAAACGACTTCATAAACTTTCAGTTTCTTTGACTGGCGATATGGGATTTTGAATTTCACAAACTTAAACATGCAAACTTTTGCCTCCGTTCTGTTCTGGCAAATTCAATGCCAATAACGTTTTCAACACTTTATAAAGAACAATTTAAAAACAATTAAATGCATCCTTTCCAAATGCAGTGCCTTTAGTTTTAATACACTAACAGAGAGAAAGAGAGAAAAAGAGAGACAGAAAAAGAAATGGAGAGACAGAAAGAGAGAGAGAGAGGGGGAGAGAGACAGACATACATAGAGGCAGGAGAAGGAAAAACGTGCTGCAGTTTGCTGGAGACACCTATAATGACTCAAACACCAGACGCTTGCAGGACTCAAACTGTAACAGTCTCTGCATCTCCTGACAAACCCACAGAGAACAACTATCACCAGACACAACTAAACTCCACAACACACAGGAAAACACAAACTGGTCTCACAAGACCTCGTTTACACCTCAGCTGAAGACATCAATCTCAGACAAACACTGTGAGGACTGCCTGACAGATCACACAGAACCACACAATCCCGTGTTCTCCAGCCGGGATCGTTCCTGTGTCTTTGAACCTTCAACATGTCCAGGAAGTCACAGAATGGTCACAGAACACTGGAGAAACAAATAAATTAAACTTTCAGCTTTGAGTTTGAATAAATAAACAAAATGATTCAGTTTTAGTTATAATTGCATTGTCATTGCTGGCTGAATACAAAACACAACAAAAAGTCCAATTCAACAAATGACTTTTATGAGTCAGTTCTTAGTTCTTGTAATGAATCAGTCAAAAAGACAAACTCAAAGCTTTTTAATTCTCAAAAAAAGCCCAGAAGTTATTGGTCTGAATCCGTCTAATCAACAAATTCCCACTAATCTGTTATTTAACAGCAGTTAATTAATGAATTCACATCTGACCAGATGTTTTACAGCATGTCAGTGAGAAATTACACAGCTACAAAAACGCTTGTTTATTAAAAACATGCGATACTGAAATGGTGTTTAATTTGCAAAGCCCTGAAAGTGCATTTAAACGCAGGAATGTATGATCTGCTTTGGTTTGTGATTGGTCTGTTCGTGCGATGGTTCCCCGCCGAGCCTGAAGAGAGAAACAGGAAGCTGTCACTGAATGAATGTGAGCGGAGGTGTGTGCGACGCAGTAATTGCCTGTTAAATTAGCTTTATCTACTGATTAGGCAGATGTATAATTAGCCAAATGCTTCTTACTGCTGGCAAATCGCGCTTTAACGTCCCCACGACACGATACGACGCATGAACAGAGATGCTGCGAGCACTGCAGAAGAAAAGCTACATTAGCTAGCAAATAACACACTCAACGTTAAACATTTATACTAGAAAACGCAACAACTACAGATATAGAGTTTCCCCACATGGCGCCTGGGCGTTTAAACCACATTTAAAAATGCATGAATGGCATTAAATTACATAATAAAGCAAGTGGCACAATGAGAACATGAATTATAAATCAATGAATATCGTGTCCAAAATTAAGTCAATAATTCAAAGGTTCTCAACCTTAGTGGAGAACCAGAGTCAAACGCAACAATGAACGATTAGGACAATAAACCGGTTCTGTGAGAAGGGTTTAAACGTTTTTTATGGGAGTGCGTCAAGAACTTAAAACAGTGAACATAGTTCTGAGGTCTCTAGCTGCACATGGACTGAAATGTTCAAACACAACGCAGGATGTTTTGTATATGTTTGACCTGAGCGGGACTTTTTGCAGTTATTTGTGACTGGGATCT
Source organism: Yasuhikotakia modesta (assembly GCA_036877545.1). Classification (NCBI taxonomy): domain Eukaryota; kingdom Metazoa; phylum Chordata; class Actinopteri; order Cypriniformes; family Botiidae; genus Yasuhikotakia; species Yasuhikotakia modesta. Next base: position 12,122 of record JBAJNP010002175.1, read on the forward strand.
CAGGCGGCGTGTGGTAGAACGCTGTTTCAGAGCGCTGCTGTTGTGATGCGTGTGTGACAGCTTGTTAGAAAAACAACAGATGTGTTTGAGACAAGAAAAACCATCTATGATGTCACTGAAAACAGATGCAGGAGAGCTAGAGACTTTGCAACTTGCTAGAGAAACTAGTAACTTAAAGAAACTTAGTAACTTATAAAAAAAAAGTTTAACTCATTGCTAGCATGTACCATACAGCTCTTACAATGACAGATGCACAGCTAGTTTAACATTTACATATTGCTGTGCCCTGAAATTGGATTTCCACCCATTTAATTTCCATATTTATCCAAAAAAAACATTATCTGTGACCTGTGGAGTACAGAAGATAATTCTTCTGGTTTATTCTTTATGCTAAACATTATCTACCGTACACACAAAACTTACAGTATATTTGTAGACAAAATTACAGTACTATGAAAAAAGAAAATAACCAACTCTGTTTATATTTACATGCTGTTTTACATGTAAAACAACAAACATGAAGAAAACAGTGACCACAAATACTATTCGTTTAGCGGTGCTGCACACACACACAAACACACACACACGCACAAACACACACACACAAACACACACGCACACATTCTGGGGTGGCAGTGCATCACACTGAGCAGCACAAGACCTGCAGCAGCCAATGAAAGTCTCCTGAGACAGCAGCATCGATCTGTAATGATGTCCTGCAGGTGAAGATGCAGAGTCTGTGATTTTCCACGGCTGTGGCTTCCAGCTCTTTGTCCAGCTCTGCAAACCGTGTCATGATCACTGCTCAACTCCTCAACTCATCCAACAGCTTTCCCATATCCGGAGACTCCGGCTAGAGGTGAGAGGAATCAATGATGGAACGAGGGGGTCCATCAAAGCTGTTGGGCTTCATCAACAAAGAAGTTGCTGAAGGATTTACATAAAATGTCTTGCATCCAGTTCCTGTGTCAGAAATAAAGTTTGATAACTCCTGAAACAGTTTAAAACTGTTCCTCCTGCATCTTCCATGCTTTGATGCAAGTTCCACTGAAACAGGAAGTTAGGGCGGGGCATATTTTTTAGCCACTGGGATGCTTCAGACAGAGGCTTCAAGAGTGTGTTTGATTGGTCAGAAAAACATGATGAGAAAACAGAAGCGTAGAATGATGTGATAAAAATGGTTGCTCATATTGATGAAGTGAGAGACTGTACGTTTTGAATACTTATATTTTCAAAATGCACAAAACTTTATAGATATCCAAGCTAACGTATTCATATAAAAAAAATTAAAGTATGAAAACTTTGAGCAGCCTGTGATATTTCAAGCAGAAAAACGTTGATGCTGTCAAGGAACCAGGAACCCTCTGCAGAACCTTTCTGTTCTCATTGTGTAGTTTGTAGGTTCCATCCATTTACCCACACACTGACTGGAACTGTCGGGGCGTGAGAGCACACGGCTTCCACGATCTCCACCGCTGCCGCCGTAACCTCATTAAGATCTGAATTTGAGTGTTTCTCTGTGAATTATTCAGCACAGTTTCGTGATGGGGTGACCTACTTTTCCTCAATTAACTCCACGGCTCCTTCTGTTTGCAGACCATGGCCGGAACTCCATCTGTTGTCGCTGCAAAAATCGACCCTGACGTCAAACCGGGGCTCCTCAAAACGTTCAATAAACAGTTTTGGCTAACATTCCTTATTGGCCACTGTCTTTTACAAAATACTGTAATTTGACACGACTGCCGAACATAGCAACATAATTTCTGTCCACTCTCACTTCTAACACAACATTAAATATCCTCACATACCTCCAGCTGTTTGTTTCTTCAGAACATCTACAGGCTGACATAAGATCTGCGATGCTTCACTTGATTGTCTCTTTGTTTTGTAAGTCCTAAAATACAACATCTACGAAAAAACCTTCTAATACAATACAACAGACAATACGGTAGCTTGTCTTAGCTGTATTATTTTTAGTAGCAGAGTAATTGAGATTACTGGCCTGTCTCATACAATAAGACACTTAAGGACTGATGGATTCAACCCTCAGCTTGATCTTTAACAAATCTTGAAATGTCATGTAACGCTGCCACCACATTCACAGATTCATTTAAACAAAAAACAAACAAGCAAACAAACTGGAATGATGTGTGAAAACATTATTTGTAGCTCTAACGGCAGAGCATGTTTGATTCACATAAAACGTGTCGCTGAAATGCACCGCTAGTCACCATGGATAAAAGCATCTGCTAATGCATTAACATAAATGTACAAGGAACATTTCTAAAATGAACAGAATATTAAATGTATTATTCTACTCATCATGCATCGCTCTTAGCGTGTTAGCGGCCTGCTAATAGCATGGATGTGGAAGGTTGCGACCGCTGATCTGGAGTCAGTGCTCTGTGATCTCCCAACAGAACGAACATCAGCTGAGGGACTCTGGGAAGGACAGATGCCGCAAATGGAGGAGAGACGTAATTGAAAAATCTAAAATATGCAAATGAAAAACAAAAAGCCTTCAATTTAAATGCAGATTTTGACATTTTGCCTCAGACGGAAAAAGAACAACAGGATGAGTGGCAGAGTAAATATCAAAACTATTATCTACGGTTTACTTTCACTGTCCTAATAAACAATACATACGTGTACGCACACACACACACACACACACAGTAATTAGCCTATATATTTAATGCACTTCTCACAAAATATGTATTTTTTTCCTTTTTTTAACAATTTACATGTATGCTTTCGGCAGATGCATTTATTTAAAGTGACTTGCAGTGCATTTAAAGAACTGTTGTGACGCTAACACACTGCTCTAGCAGCTGAGCAACAAAAACTCAATGTGTCAAAACTGGAGTTAACCTCCAAATACTGTTCATTATGATTTTCTCATCAGGTACATTAATGTATATTAAATAGTGTTTTAACCATGTCTCCAAAAAATGATCTCCAAAATAGATCATTTAGTTTAAATCTAAATGATCTAAAAAGTGAAGAAAGTGAATTCCTTGGTCATTCGATTTAAAATCTATTATTTTTCATTTTTATAGATGCTAGTTTTGCTAATAAAGAGAGGTGAGAGCAGCAGTTTTGAACTGAACGCTTCTGTTGGGAATTATTTTAATAGTTAAATATAGGCAAAACGATTATTTCTCCCACCTCTGCAGTTTATCACACAAACGTCTGGAGATATGTCGCTAATGCTGAAAATATCACGGGACACATACAGTACATGTGAATGTGTCACACACCGTACAGTAGTGTGAGAGAGATTTTACAGTCTGGGGGTTTGCGTGGAGTCTTGCTTTTGTCAAATGAACCTCTACGCACAATAATTGCTTTAGCAGGGATAATTATACAGGCCCGGAACAGTCTAAACAACACCCCCTGTACACCCAGATAAGACATCTCTCTTTGTGTTTGCTTTCATGTTCAGTAGAAGCGTCCAGCCTTTGCATTAAAGTCCATTTATGTTTCTGCTATACGCTTAATAGAGCATCAAAGCATGGCTGACTGGATACCAGTCAGATTCTCAGCAAACGCTCCCATCTGTGACAAACAACACAATAACATCAACACACACGGCAGAAACATCTGCACATTACACAACAACAGACAGATAAGTGCTGAGGTCATTACCTCTGAAACAATGAGACATACTGTAAAAACGAATATTGCTTTTGCGATCTGTACATAAAAACCTGCTTGAAATCTCTGAAGATATTTACCGGTGCTGGCTAAGGCTTGCTTACGATTAGGATAACTTTAGCTGCATAGCAACACCTTGGCAACCACTCACAACATCAAACCAAAACAAACATGTTTCAGGCTCATTGTATGACACAGACAGATCTTGCGTTCTTGAAAAATCTGAAACTCTTTTACTCTTTATGTTTATTAAAAACTATGAACTCTGAAAAATTGTGAAATATTCTCCAGCTCATGTTCTGTTACTAAGTCTTGCCAGATTAAAATTTAGCGGTACAAAAAGCTCACCGTCCTTACAAAACCTCAGCGTTCCCCCGTGTCAGTCCACCAAAGACAAACACGCACTGCAGTCACGACAGGCTAACACGACGGCTGACATATGCTTTATGAACGCAGAGGGATCTGGAAGGAATGAAAGCGAGTGCCGGGCTGGGAGAGAATGTCACCAGCAATAGCGCTCAAACCCTCTAGGCGAGACAGCTGATGGACAGAGATGATGTCTTCATGCAATGCCATTCTGTCTCCAGCAAACTCCAGAGTCTCTGGAGATCAAATCAAAGCTCCATCCACTCACTGCCTTCATGTTTGCTGGAAAAACACAAAACATGTTCATGCCTGAATAAACACACAGGCCACACCGTATGCCTCGCTCCGAGTCCTGCATGGAAGAGACATTACAGACCAAAAATCCAGTTTAAGTGCTGAAATCTAAAAACATTTCATACAATTGAGTGAAATAAACTTTGGTCTGTATTAGGACTCCAGTTCAAACATCTACATTTATGTTTGTCACACTAAAAGCAAAGGACATCAATAAAAATTGTGCAAACAATCTTGACTTTTGCACAGCACTGTAAATATTAATGGTGCACGACAGCAAAACTGCTTTTTTCCAACATACTGCTCTGAAAAACAGCTGGTAGACACAGAGATAAAAAAGTCAACACACCGGCTATAACTGGGCAACCAGATGGCCCGAAACTCACTCTGTGCAACAGCCCAGAACCTTCCAGTTCTATAACGCAGATGTGGTAACTGGGATCTCACCATGCATGAGTTCAGAACATCAGGACCAGGATGTGCAATTAAAAAACTCATAAAAGCTTTATTAATGTGTACAGGGGCTGCCTGCTCATAAAAGCCTGATGAAGAGTCTCTGGGGTTCTATCAAATGAACCCAATCACCTAGAGAATAAGAGATAAGCAGAGATTTCTCTTATCTTTAAGTCAGGCAGGTGTTGATGAAACAGTTGGCTAAATGAAGGCAAGACTCAGAAGGTATTCATCTGATACTCAATAAATACCGTGAAATTGTTTCTTCTCATGACTTCAACTGTGACTAAAATAACCAACATTTAAAAGAGTTACAGTGATATTTAGATAAATGTTCTAGTGATTCTAGAACGTTCTCTCACAGAGGGAGCCGAGCAAGCATAGGTTGTTTTTGGATTGCAAATTTGATTGAGTGCAAATACCAATTTGATTTGATTTCTTAATCTTTTATTCTGTTGATTTGCCTTTTCCTGAAACATTTGAAATGAAGCTGCAAAAAACTACAGCTGCAGAAAAGCTATTACAACCAAATTCAAATATACGGTTTAAGCACTTAAGTTGTAGACTTCAAACTTCAGTTCAGACTTCCAGTAACAAATGATCCATAAAACAGGAAATCTATGACATTATTACATTTTCTAAAGGCTATGCTAGTCAGAGCACTGCTACTGTGCGGTTGCTAAGGTGTTCCAGATGGTTGCTAGGTGTTGTTTACTGGTCCAAGTCAACAGCCTGTGGAGTTAAGAGTCCAACAACAACTAACGTTACAAACACAACAACAGCTGCCTGTGCCAACTTGACTTTAAGCTTCTTAAGTAGCTCTTTCATAAATGGGAGCATTTAACTTAGTTACTCGTTCTGTGATTTTTAGCTACATGTTCCCTCGCGTTCCTGATTTCTCTCTGGCTATTAACTCATCAGTGGGTTTAATCACAAGTGTAATCATCCTCTGATTGGACGAGAGGAAATGCCAGAACGCTGATTAAAACACGCATGGAGACACCTGCCGTTCCCACGACGACAATCAAACCTGTTACCTGCTGTTACCATGGAGATGATCGGAACCGGATCACCTTTGTAATCTCAACCTTTGAGGTTGACACACGGTTATGAACCGCGGCTGCTGCGCTGATATTCTGAAGACCGTATAAAAACCACTTCATGAAAGTGTGTGCCAATAAACCGGTTTACATCAACACATCATGGGTAACTACTCACAAATACGGTATAAATATACATACAGTCCCCGGTTAAACAACAGGCACACTGCATCGTGTTCTGTGAAGTGAACTAGACAGGTTGAAAGTGCTTTTCGAGGTTTTACAAAGTGTATATCCTGTCCTGAAACATCCACGCAAAAGCACACATATCCGACACAAACAGCGGAAGAGCTCTCGCGGCCGACACGCTCTTATGCTAAACCACCTAATTAACAAAGAGTGTTTTGTAAAAGCCACACAATGACCGCAGAGCTCACTGCATAACGGGAATAGCCTGTCCGCTAAAATTATAACCAGGCTACACAGAATTGAGCTCTTCCACTGCCATTTTAGTTCATGTTTTCAGCCCTCTGAATAAAGACAGACACTGCGGCTTAAATATTGCAAAGGCAGACAGAAGGAAACTGGGACTGTTTTTCTCTCGCACTTTGAAGGTGAATTCTGCAGCGGGGACAAAACGTTAGAGGGTGAAATTAATCTAATGTTACTTGAAAATGGAAGCCAGGTACATTACTAACAAAATTTCCCCAGCATCAAAGCACAGAGACACTAATTAGAGCAAAGATGAGAGGCCACATGGAACGCAAAGACTTTCTTTGATGGATCAGAACATGTTGTTGCCGGGTTTGGGACAAATGCAAATGTAATACAGTTGTACATTTCCCTATGTAAAATACATGCCCCACGATGCAACGGTATTCAGTGGTGGTTTGCAGAGCAGTGCCACACGGTTTCAAAGATGTTCTAAATAGATTTTAAAAGTTCTCAGAGGTTGCTAGGTGGTTGTCCTCATCAGAAGAGTAACCCAATCAGATCTGTTTATCTGATGATCTAAGAACATGAATAATTATTAAAACAATCCACTAACTACAAAACAACAGCAGTGACCTTTTGTTGTGTCTGAAATGCTAGGTCTGATCGCTACAACTTTTAATATAGTTACTAAGTGAAGGAGGAAAGCATTGAGTTGTGTGTGAGATGAGAACCATCTCATGTTTTCTCCTTTAATTATTTCTCATTTAATTGTGGCCATTGATTGAGTATTTTCTCAGCCTGGTTCCCCGTTGAGATGAGCTCAGCAGGAAAAGCGTCTGATTGGTTTGGCGTCTGAGAAGCTTCTGATTACCTGAGGGCAGCGATGGCCGTGACGACCTGCGCTGACAATAACCAAAACCGAGTTAAGAGCCGATAACAGACAATGACGACAAAACTGGAAAACTGCTAGGATATAAAGCACAAAGTGCTGTGGGCTGCGGCAGATAAATGCACCACGGCTAAAATTAAGCTGCCGGATGTGGTACAGTCACACGCATGTTTATGCGCATGCATGCAAACAGAAACTTCACAGTTATTCACTTTTTGATATCGCAGTTTGATTGATCTTGGCGGTTTGGGTTTTCTTTGAGGCTGTCAGATACAGGAAAAATGACTAGCCGACCAGAATTAAACACACAAATTATGAGCGTGTATTTCTTTGGTTTTCGAACCGTTGGTTTACGCTTTACATCAGTGTCTGAATGAGGTTAATGACAAGCATGTAACGGAGCGGACATGGAATTTAGAAGCTCCGGAGGAATATGAATTTCCAGCGGCTTAATCCAGAAATTGTTTCTTTTTCTCGTTTATTTTGGAGATGTCAAAACATCAGACACACGCTGTGACCAAGATCTGGGAGTCTGCATCTACAGGGGCAGAAAAAAACAACAAAAAATACCAGCTAATGTTTTAATCTTCTTTGACAAACATCATTACATCTTAACTTGCAAAAAAAAAAAGAGTCTTATTTTAAAAGGCTGTACAGATAAAAATGTGCATAAGCTAAAACTATTTTCACATGCACAAATGAATAACTGTGATTCGACTCACGGTCAATGGCACTGGCCTCCTGTTTAGAAACACAATTTTACGGACAACAACCGTGACTGACCGTGGTTTCCTACCTACCCAGAATGCACTGCTGCGAACAATCTAATTGTATAAGCAATATATCTACAATTTGAGTCTACGTGAACATTTAAAAGGGTACTCCATATCTTTTGGATCAATACAAATCAGTTTATCTGCAGGAGTCGCCCACGATTAGAATTAACAGCTGGACTGAAGTTGCCCTTTAGATTCAGTTACTGTCTGGAGTTACTGCCAAAGCTGCTAATACCCAGTCCAAAGGGTTTGCAGACAAAAAATATGCCCATAACATTCCATTGACTTCCGTACCAACAAGGTTTGGGTAATTCTCTACAAAGTATTAAACTTCTAAGGGCAACTCAGTCTAGCATTTGTGCTACAGACACAAACAAAACCTCAAAATGTACGGCGGTGTGGGCACTTGATATCACTTTTCTAAGCTATTAGGCCTTCAGCTTTAGCCTGCTGGACAATAAATTGGGCAAACAACAACCGTAGACTTACATTAAAGAAGTAACTCAAACCCTATCTCGGGACTAGAATGTCATAGAGATTTGGAGATGAGGTGTTTGTTTGGGGCAGCAACCAAGACTGAAGATATTAACAAGACACTGCAGTGCTGTTATCCTGAAGGAAACGAGTGCAACGCTCAATATGGCGGCTCTGGTGAAGAAAGCCACGCCTCCCTGTAAAACCAGCCAATCGTCAATCATTACAGAGTGTTGCAGGAGAAAATGACTTTCCTGATAGTGTCTTTGGCAGCAATCAGCCATTTAGAAACCCTTCAGAAACACATGCAGAGTTAAGCATTACTCACAGAACATGATCATCTGTAAAATTGTTGATATGATTGAAGTTAGATAACTCTCAGACGTTAGGAAACAAACACACAACTTCTATAAACAAATTATAATGTATAATTGATGCAATGACTCATACATCACTTAGAGGAAAGAGCACTGATTTGGATAAAAACATTAACTTATTTTGCTCCTCTGAGAATGTTTCCCAACATCGCTGGATTACAGTAACTAAATACAAGCACTGCAAAGCATTAACAGCCAGTCTAATTAAAAACTTTACTCGCATCTGCTAAAACTATTAACCATGATTAAATATGAAACTCTAATTAACAGAGAGACAGCAGTTGTCTCCAAAGTTTTTACTTCAGGGCTCGCTGAGCCGAAACGCTTTGAACAGAGTTGTGTGTCTGTCTCTGGTTTATATAGAGCTTCATGTATATTTCCAAGTCTGTTTGCACTCAGACTCCCTCTATAAAAACCAAGTACGTTTTAAAAGCAAATCTACAATCCAAAAAGATGAACCACTTCAATCTTTGTGTGATGTGTGTGAATAGTAACACATGTACATCTTAGAGTGTGTGTGTGTGTCAAGGTTAACAAATATTGACAGTGAATTATCTGCAGCAGAAGGGTCGCAGGTGGTTTCAACAGGCCTAATTTCACAGGCTGGTATAACACGTGTACACACACACACACATACACTCACACTCACACACATAAACACACACACACACAAAAGATCTGTTTGCTTTATTAAAAAGCTCTAATGACATAACGTATTCGTTTAAGTTCAACAGCATCTGTCTGATCTTAAAGAATAACAGCTACAATAAACCCGTATCTACTGCATGTTTATGTTTTCTTTGCCTTCATTCACAGACAAACAGTCCAAACCCTAACAATCCTTTTATAAACGGCACAAAACGACAACAAGTCTGTGCTAAATTCAATTTGCAGTCTTGAATGGAGTAAGCAGTAGAAGACATCATAAATTATATCACAGCCATGAAAGCAAGTTTCCCGTGATGATAAGGGTCATAACATTCTCCAATAAATCACAAGATAACATAACAACTACAGTTTTTAATATGACATATAAACTGATCCATTATTTTATAGTCTGGCCTGTAAAAACTGTGTTCTGAGTCACATGACTTCATGCAGCATCTCCTTCCTGGTCCTACAAAGTCCTTTAGTAGCATTCAGCATCTCTGCCAATAGACAAAACATTACGTTCCTCTACTGTTATAAAGCTTGATAATGTCTTATCCAGTTTAGCAAAACGAACACAAAGTTCACATTGGGTTAAGCTACAGAAAAACAGTTCAATAAAACATGAATTTGGAGGTGATAAACAGACTGTGTGTTGGATAGGAAGTCTACAGGGTGAATACTTTATCTTATATGTTATTGCATCACTTTTGGCTACAGCTCTTGCAACAGCCTTCCAAAAATTCTGGGATCCGATTCGATCTGGAATTGAAGTTAAAAGAGGGAAAATAATTACAAGCCTGTTGCAGTGACTAATTTCCTCAAGTAGCGATTAGCTTCACTTAGCCAAAGTCAGTAAGTTTTTTATATGTAGCCTTTTTTTATAAGCCTTTTCAACTGTGACTATGATGAACAAAAGTACACAATAAACATGTTAAAACTTTAAACAAAATCTAGCAAAATTACAGAATCGTATAGCCATTGTTCCAGTAGCAATGCCAGTGAAGTAGCTAAGTGTGTAATTTCATCTCACGCAATCTAAGTTAAGCTAACGCACTCATCTGTCTTACATGCTAAGCATTTATTGAGTTGTATGCAATGAAAAATTTTTTGGAGACATTTTTCATAGGTGAACTGTTAATGACAGTAAAAACCTCATTAGCCAACTAAATTGGGAAAAATGCATCGGATCCCACAATTTTATCCAATTTTGCAAGTAATAACATTCGTAGCGGCTGCTGTATTGCGTTATCACGCAGAAATGGATTGCATTTCCGACCCCGTTCTCAGGGATGTTAGAACGCATCCTTTATCAGAGAGCCGCACAACTCCGTCTCATTTACATATTCCTAACGTATTGAGTAATGCCGTCCATTTTTCCTCTACGGAGCGCTGTGCCGCACTCCGAGCGCTCAAGCGCGCAGACAGTCTGATAGATGGGCGTGTTATTGATCTCAGAGGTGCGATTCAGACTAGACACACTGTTACAAAGGACACCACATACTGAACTCCACACCCATACAGCGAGTGCTGGAACGCTGAATCAGCAACGAGTTTGATGGAAAGTGCTAATGCGGGAATCATATTAATTATGGATGGCGTGACATGCAGAACTATAACCTCTCTCACTTTTAAAACTTCTTTCAAACAACAAACAGCTTTGGATTGTGGATTTAAACACTTTCTATAAATGCTGCCATATGCTGGAATTATGGAATGTAATTTGCGGAATAACATGGTAATAAAATAAATATATATCTGGAATAACGGTTTTCCAAATGCCTTATGCATTAGTACACACTGCAGCCTGGTCCATATATTCACAACATATTTATGGAATATAGGTTTGCAGAGTCATTTTTGATATGTTACGTCAACAAAAGCAGCAGAGACACAATCCTGTTCATCTTTACAGCTCCACAAATCCACAAACTGCAACAGAAACATTTTCAGGACACACTTTGAAAGACATCTGAATAAAGCATACAGGATTTCTGTGCTTGACCGACAGCAAAACTTCACTGATCTTGAGGTAAAGGATGAGTTACATACTAAAGTTTAACATTTAGGGACTTGTGTTCAATCACTTTAAAACTTTATTGATTGCTGTGCCGAACACCAGGGGGGAAATTCAAACACACATCCGGTTCTGGAGAACACAAATCACAAACACAGCCCAGGAAACACACACAAAAACATTCAGAACTGTTCTGTAAAGTCGTTTTTGTGGCAAAACAAAGACTGTAATGTGGGGCATCCGTGTCGCTTCTAGACAGATGACAGACACGATTAATGAAGGTAAAACGAGCTGTGCTTTCATGAAAACTGACAGATAAAGGCTGAATGTTTGAATGCAACGCTCACGTATCTGAAAAAAATTAGTTTCTTAACATTTAGGAAAATCGCTCAAAGTGTGTCGCACCATTTTTGACAAGTTAAAAGTTTAATTTTAGATCTTTGTGGTTTTGTTTTTCCACTTACTGGAAACAAGGGAGACATTCAGAGAGTTTGTCCTGACAATTCTCACGAGATTCTGCCGATGACTCATACTTTAACAAATGAGAGGAGAAAACGTGTCTGTGTCTCTCATTATACTCTTCCTCTCAGACAGAACTGAGAAAAGGATTTCAAATAAGTCCTTTGATTCTGTAGGGATCACACAATAGCTAAAGCAACACATTGCTCAACACGTTTTGGAGGGGGAGGGCTGCTATAAAAAAAAAAACAAGCGGGTTTTATTCATTTATCTTTGACTGTTTGCGCTTTAAAAACAACTCAATGCCAATAATATGCTGAGAAAGAGAGAATAATTAGCCATCTGTTCTCAGCAGAGAGAGCGCACTCATAACATCATTCATTATGATCAATTTCAGTCGTTTTTTTGTGAATTTTGCAACTCTTGGAGACTTTGGGAGCTGCTAATGTGATTCCAAATTTGCTAAAATGCTGTTAGCGTTTAATTGGGCAGTGCAACTTGCCAAAAAAATGCTACCATGTCAAACACATGAAAAATAACAAAATACTGATAATCTATGGCCTAAAACATTATTTATGTCCACTACTTAGCAAACAAACTAGTCAGCAAAATGCTTCTTTCTCTCAAAGTGTTAAAACTACCAAAAAATGCATCTGTGCAGAAAAACGTTGCATTTGGGATCATGCATGTTAAACTGGAAAAGAAGAATATTTTAAAGCTTTAATCCTTAACTTCTGCCTCTCTACTGACATCTCTGTTCAAAACATGAAACTGCAGGTGCATCTTAAATTAATTTTCTTAACATGTATAGGAGGTTTAAATTAAAACAACAATAGCTGCACCATCTACAGTAACTACAGAAACTAAAGGAACTGTCTAAACTAGTACTTTAACTAGCAGTTCAATTCGAAGTTAAACCCTCTGACTGTCATACAGCATAAAACTATTAATTGAAATTCTACTGACTGCTTTATTGGGTTTCCAGTAACAGTCGTATTCACAAAATTATCTCTTTAACACGTGATAAATCTGAATTAGTGAATGAACACTATATATCTAATTCATATGAGTAAATACTCACAAACACAGCAATAATAACAGCTCGACACAGATACACTTAGGCTTTACTGCAACCTTAATTAAACAGCCTGGGGAAACAAGCGCTCAAATAACAAAAACTTAAATCCAATTATTACACTGTGTGTGTGTGTGCGCGAGCATGTATGTGTGTAAGAGAGAGAGAGAGAGTGAGTGAGTGCGTGTGTGTGTGTGTAAGAGAGAGAGTGTGTGTAAGAGAGAGAGAGAGAGAGAGAGAGAAAGAGTGTGTGTGTGTGTGTGTGTGAGTGTGAGAGAGAGAGAGAGAGAGAGAGAGAGAGAGAAAGAGAGTGTGTGTGTGTGTGTGTGTGTGTGTGTGTGTGTGTGTGTGTAGAATTACTAACATTTTCCAACTCACAAAGGAAGAGCACTAATTAAAGATAAATTACATCTGCAGGTACAGCATTGTAAGAGCACACAGTTTCTCACCGAATGTGTCGTTTGCATCACATTAATAACACAGTTTTTAATCACATACAGACCTGTCTAAAATAAAAACAATTTCTTCTCATTTGCATTAAAAGACAGATAATAATCACTGTGATGCAGAACGAGAAATGAGAATATTCTGGGGTGGCTTTCAAAACTACTGCTGACGTCACAGTATTAACGCTAAATTCACTAGATTCAACAACAGTTACGCAACAGTTGAGTCTGAAATCCCTGAGTTTTGGTCACAAAACATGTTATTTTAAATACCCTTGGTAACGGTTTGTCTCTGAACTACCCAAAACAACTGGTTTAGGTTCACTGATCTAACCACTGAGGCAGTGAAACGGATCCAGAATTTCACTCATTTATCTCTGAGTGCGAGTGTTTAAAACAATTTACGTCAATAATATGTGGGGGGAAAAGAATAATGAACCATCTGTTCTCAGAGAGTTCACATTCATCACATCATTCATTATGATCAATTTCAGCCATTTCTGTGAATTTTGTGAAGACTATGCAAATCTTCAAGCCTCAGTGAACATGCTTTGATTTCAGTCTTTCTATGACGCTGCGAGCGTTTCAATAGCTGCTAAAGTTTGCCCAACAAAACCTAATGTAAATAAATACAATCCCTATATAAAGTAGTTTATCTTTGACTGCTAACAACAAGATTTTCAAAAGCTCCTGCTAAAACGCTCATTTGGCTTCAAAACAAGATACACACACAAAAAAACATGAACAAAAAATTACATGGGTTTAAGTGATGTTAGCTACACTTTCTGAACAAACTACACAGACTAAAAAAAACCATGAATCATAATTCAATCAACTGTAAGTACACCATGATGTCATCTCTCAGGGGTAGATACTCAACATTTACTTGAACAGTGTCCTTATCTAAATTACTGTGGTGAAGCTCATTTTCCTGATTAAAGTTACTCCAGGTCATGATTTGCTCTCAACCTCTTGCGGTTTAAATAAATATGTCAATTTCCTGTGTTCTGGTTCACTAGTATCTGGGTTCTTCTCAGCAGCCACCAGATTAAAAGAGCGGAACCCCTGTGGAGATCAACACCATGTTCTTTAGATTCACCTGAAGCTGGAGGAACCGCTGAGAAGGTTCAGATGAGGATACGCACAACAGCTGAAGTTCTCTGTGGTTCTTTGATGCCTGGACCTGGGCTTTGGGTTCTACAGTCATTCTTTTAGATTTTTACTAGTATCAAACTCACAAAATTACAGATAGAGCAACTCTGGTCTTAGATACATTTGTTGCGTTTACGATAACACGATAACAACTGTGTCTCTATGAAAGTGTGCATATGAATAAATGTACCTTAAACAGCAGCGAATCTTCCATGTGCTCGGCATACACTGAGGTAAGGCGGTACTGGTTCTCCACAGTGATGTCGATCTGGTACCCGGTCAGAACGTAGCAGGCAGTACGGAACTCCTGGATCTTCTTCTGGAACACTTCCTTCAAGCGCTGGTTCTTCAGTTCTGCGCTTTCCATCTGCTTCCGCAGGTCTGAAGAACATTCAGCGGTTCAGCTAGTTAGATAAATACCCATAATGCACTAGGGCACATTGCTCTGTGTCAAATCCAACCTTCTTTGGGCAGAGAAACAAGAAATTAGGCAGCTTTCATGAAAATTTGGGAGCCAAAATCTTTTGCTAATAAAAAAAATGAATTTCTTAGTTCTAAGTTAAAACTCAAATTTAAAGTGCAATTATTAAATTTCTCCACATATATTGTAATACTGTAATGTAAAAAGGACATTGATTGGTTTGGCAAATAAAGACAAAAGCTTTAAAGTCCAACCCCATGCGACTCATATTAATATTAATTTGAATATTTAATTACAGAATAAGGAAAACCAGGCGCACAAATGGACGTTCAGCAAAAACTGCATCTCACAGCTTTAACATAATTCTGCCCCACATACAACAGCGGCCATCTCCACTGCAACTTTCATTTTCTAATAGCGGCTTCATGAAAATTTCATTATTGACCATAAAAGTTCTACAGGAAAGAGAGATAAATGTTCTGCTACTGTCTGTAATTGCAAACCAGTTAAACTGTGAACTTTGCACATAAAGGACCAGTCTGAAGTGTTGAGAGCCAGACGCTACATTTCTGTTGTCTTCACTGTTTTACAGAATCTCTTAATTAGAAATTAGGATAATTTTCCTCCCCTTCACCTTCACTGAAAGCTTTGTACAGTATAACTGTTATCACTCTGTTTCTGTAGAGAGAAAAATGACAGAAATGACACAAGTTTTTAGCATAAGCTAAACTAAAGTCTCAAATGAGCTACAATGAACATCTGAGTCAGATAAACACAATCACACGGTCCTGAGCCGAACGAGTCCACAAGAGCGATTGCAGGAAAGCATCTGAGAATGACTGAGACATACAGAGGTTTTCCTGAGGAGGTAAATTGTTTGAATGTAACACATCTGTGATTTTTTTCCTCTAAATTTTATTTTATTTAGCCCCACTGAAAAATATAACATGCCCTGGACACAAATGTTTGTGAGGTATAATGTTTCTTGACAACGCTTTACTATGTTTTTTTGACTGTCAACGAATAATAAATAAGTCAGTCTTGCCTTCTGTACTTATAAACTTAAAATCTCAGCACGACAACCACAGTAACAGCTTCGGATAAGATCCTCACATTAATTATATACACGACGCTAAACATGTCGCAGTATTTCATTCGTACAAGTCTCGTAGAACAACGGGTTTAGTAACTTCAGGGATTCCAAACCTGTCAGTATCGCTACACGAAAATGTGTCGTTCCCCAAACAATCCCTTTGAAAGAGTTTAAGATTGTGCATTATGTATAACGATGGTACAGCACTACCGGGTGTATACAACTCATTTTGCCAGATGTTAACCCAGCCTCCATTTCAAACGCCATAAAAATTACAGAGTGCGAAATTAAACATTCGTCACATAAATATTAATTATTCAATGGTCTCCAAGCACATCCACACAAACAAGCTAAAAAGATGATTGCTAATTCAATAAAACCAGTGCTAATTCAACATCAACAAGTGTTCTCAGCTAATTACAGCTTATGTGCCGAATTGTGGGCCGATATGGTACACAGCGGCCCAAAGGAGTGTTTGGACACCAAAGTGACATTTAATGTCTGAATGCATCAAAGAAAGTGGCTGAAAACATACAACGCTAATCTTTATAGCTTTTCCTCAAAATGTTTTACTCAAAAATAAGTCAAAAGTAATTTTAATGGAGGTATGAAGTCAAATCCCACTAGCATTATAGCAGAGTAACAACAGATGGAGTTAAATCACATTAACTGTTCGAGTCAAATATATACTGTCTTAATTTGGAGTTTTGAATTGCAAAGAGACACAATATCTATACATATAGATCTATTCTATACTATCTCTCTATCTGCTGTATTTATTTGATAAAGAAATGCAATTTGTTATAGTCTGAAAAGCTTTCTGTATTACTTCCCAAACATAAATCAGTTATTTAAGCTACTCTGAAGTGAGTGTGAAGGTCAGTACTTATAACAACATAAGGAATCAAGAAATCAAACAAACACAAAGTAATCAGGCTTCATTCATTCTGAACGCGAGCCTGTCAACACGCAGCTGCTGGATCCAAAGAAAAGCAGGTGATGAAATGCAGCAGCGACAGCGAGAGAAAGAGAAGCTACAGGCAATTTTAAAGCAGCCCTGAGGGCGTTTGTTTACTGCCGGGTCTGAGGCCTCATTAAACTCTGGGCTGTTCCCAAACTTACATGAATGAGAGAGAGACAGAAGGGTTATACAAGTCAATAAATAAGCCTAAAAAAATAGATGTAAAACCCGGCTGTTTAAAAGTTACCCAGTATTTCCTGGGATGGAGGGATGATGAGTGTGGTGTCATCTGAAGCCACGCCCCCAGCTGCCTCGATTTTTCGGAGGCGGTCCCTTAAACGTTGACACTCCACCCTCAGCTGCTCCACCTCCTCAATGCGCTGCTGTCTGGCGGTACTGGTTGGGTTCATTTGCAGGTGGATCACTTTGGTCTTCACCGGGTCATAGTCTCCCTGACACACATGCAGAACATTAAGAGTTCATCGTTTTTCTGCTTTATATGCAGCTCATAATATTTGCACTGGTGACAATTCAGCACCAATTTAACCACAATTTAATTAAAACTGCTGTGGCTATAGACATAAACAAGAAACCTTTGTTCCTTACATCGTCTGTACGTAAATTAAATGAAAGTTTAAATTAAGAAGTTTAAAAACATGAAACTGAAAAGGAATCCAGTTTGAAAATCTGTGACTAAATTGGGTTTGTTTCAAAACCTCATAACTTCTCAAAACTTTCATAAAATCAAATCTCTGCCATCAGAAATATGACACTGAAACCCTTCACTGAATAAAGGTTATTAAACAAAACTCTCACATGCTTGTTGGGAAAAACAAAACAACAATTCACAAGAGTTTGGCAGAGATAAAAAACCATGTTGACTTAAGTCACAAAAAACTGACTTGAAGCTTGACTTAGAATTTGCCTCAGAAACCTTTGAAATCTGCATGTTGCTCAGCAACCAAATGTTTAAATGATCTGGATAAAAAAAAAGAAAATAGATACTCTGCAATGGCTTAAGCCAGATACGACTAAGTTAAGCGGGTTTATATATTAAGCCATTATACACACCGTTAAACAACAGAGACTTATAAAACTATAAATGGCGTTTAAAATAAGTGGTAAAATTGTGATTCTTCAAAGGCCCCTCATGCCTTAAAACACATTTATTCGCATGACTCTCCGAACAAAAGAAGTGAGCAGAGGTAGTTCATTCCAGGCTGAAACGAAAGGCTTTATCTCCTGGAACAATTCTTCATTTGGGTGTAAAACTTCAGGGGTTTAAAAGCCATTACTGAGGCTTCTGGTGAATTAAGGAACCCATCAAAGAATAATGCTTCAATCTGAACATCTCATTACTGAGCAAATTACATCACCCTGAGCTGAACACCACAGAAGGAGAAGAGGGGTCGAGAGACATGACCGTGGAACAGAAAGAGAGAGGATGAATAACACAGAACATAAACGACTAGAAATATAGAAATGAAAGATAAAGATTTAGCGTTCCATATTCCTCTCATTAAGAAGGTTTCACACGCAAACTGTACAGAACGTACGCTGTTGTAGTTGGTAACAAGTTCATAAAAAGTCAAAATCGGTGCTCTAGGTGAATATACTGAATTACAGCTACAGTGTTTGAATGTGTAACAGAGTTTGAATCAAGCATTCAAGCTTGAATCTATAACAGAGCCTAAATGAAGACTTAAATCTGTATTCAGAGCTTGAATCAAACTTCAATCTGTAATAGGCATAAATACGCACATAATTCTCTGCGTGAATTCCCTTATTTGTACCCTGACACACTAAACGTCACAGATAATGAATAGAAAAGCTTTATAAATATTGCAGCCAGAGCCTAAGAGCGTTAAAACGCTTGAGCATCACTGAAAACAAGATAAATGAGTGACGTGACGTTCTGTTTGTTTTGGGCTGGCACCAGTGTCGAGGGCTACCAGAGCATGTCTGACAGATTTCAGTCGGCCAATCGCATCATTGTGCCTGGAAATGAAACGCAGGGATAAACGTACAGGACACTGATGATAAATATAACGGTGTCACCAAACCATCGCAGGAGAAACACGCCCTTACTGTAAACCTTCCCTTTACATCGCTGAGACGTGCGTTGTTTTAATGCAGGGAGGAAAAGTGTGCAAACACATAAATACACACAGACACTCACAGGCTGACGCACAAACACTTGAGCTCAGAGAGAGATGCAATATGTTATAAACTGCTGTGACAATTTAAGTGGCTTCTAAACAATACAGAGCAGGGTGGGCATTTTGTCTAAATCAACCGAGTACTCAAGAGGAACACATCTGTGCCATTATTTAATTAAGCGATCGCCGTAAGCAATGGCTAAATTAAAAACATTGTTGTGTATGTGTGTGTAGCTGGTACTCGCAACAGACTGAACGAGCCACGTCTGAAGTCATTGCAAGAATAAATAAAGCACACACACACACACACACACACCTGTGACAGCAGTCGGTTGAGTTCTATATTAATGCAGTAAATTCTCCAACCATAATCGAATGAGCTTCACATCATGTTCATAACAACACGTCTTAATCTGAAACTTCTCCGCATCTTCACTGCTCTGTAGTTTGTTTTTAAACCATGCTGATTGGATAAGCCACATTCTGAGTCTAAACTTATTTTCAACTCAAGTTACATAATGTAAAGCCGTTTCACTTTGATGCCAGACTTATCCTTCGTTATGAACAATAAAACAAACAAAATGACGGCAAGAAAAAAACAACAAAAAACAATGAAGGATCTGCCGTGAAAAGGCACTGTGGTTATATAACCCAGTTTGTTTCTGTTGAAACTTAAACAGTAACTATAATGAAGTACAGTACAGTAGATGTTTACATTAGCATTTTGGTCACGTTACCGGCAACAATACAAAGCGTAAATGTACAAATATACAAGCGCTTAAATAATGTAAACATTTAAACTGTGAAACTTACAGTTCAACTTCTTTAGTGCCCCAACCACAACATCATTTATTTATTGACTAACAAAAACATAAAACGACACTCTGCTATTATTAAAAAAAGAAGTATGTTTAAAGCTAACATTTCCCAGCATGCCAAGAGCAATTTTGCAAAAATACATGTTTCACCCATGGGGTACATCAGATCATATGAGAAGAGCCATCAAAATGATTTGGTCACCCAGGAAAGCCAATCTCCAGCGCAATCTAAGTCCTGTTTTATATGGATAATCTACAACAACACTATGTGTGCCGCTGCCGATTTTACACCCTTCATTGTAAACGTCAAGCTGTTGGAGGGAAGGTGAAAGCAGAAGAATGAAAGTGGTGATCATCTATAGAAGATGTCAACAGGTTGAACGGTGAAAAGAGAGGCTTCAAATATGTGGATACACAATATTTTCTCAAGGGCCTATCAGGGCTTTGTATAGGATACGCAAGTGTTCTTGAGTTACCATGGCAACGACAGGCAATGACAGTGCACGCACACACACACAGACAGACACACACACAGATGCACACACACACACACACACACACACACAGACAGACAGACGCGCGCACACACACACACACAGACAGACGCGCGCACACACACACAGACAGACGCGCACACACACACACAGACAGACGCGCACACACACACAGACAGACGCGCACACACACACAGACAGACGCGCACGCACACACACAGATGCACGCACACACACAGACGCACGCACACACACAGACAGACGCGCACGCACACACACAGACGCACGCACACACACAGACGCACGCACACACACAGACAGACGCACACACACAGACACACACGTTTTCAAGTTTTATAGGAACATTCCACACACATAATGATTTTAATACTGTACAAACTGTATATTACTGTATTACTGTACTGTATATTACTGTATCTCTCTACACTAACCCTAATCCATCACAAAAGGATCCCTCTGTATGATTTATAAGCTTGTTTCCTTATGGAGACCACAAAAATGTCCCACAAGGTCAAAACGGACATTTGTTCCCCATAACATAGTGAAAACCGGGACACACAATGGCTCATCTCACTGCACAGCGTAAACAAAGTTCGTTTTCAATTACTCTGAAGTACCAATTAACAATTAAGCAATAAAACATTGTTTTGCTCCTGTGAGTGCAACATTTTCAATGAAACAATTGCAAAACTGCGACTGAGACGACAGTCTTGTGGTTACAGCTACAGTAAGACCTAATGGTTAGGCTACGGTACGGCACATTAAGCAATGTTGCTCACGTGGGGAACGCGAGTTTCGGTCTGGCTCGCTTCATTACCCGATTCTGTTTGTCCTTCATTATGTACGTTCAGCCGAGGAACAACACAAAAACAAACAAAGAACTCACAAAAAACAAAACACGAATTCAACATACTGTCGTCTGTATGGCCCAAATAGTGTCATAGTTTTGAAGGGCTGTTTTCAATAATTTCACTAAATTCTTCAGTGGTGACAAACACATCTAAAAACTGCCCTCCTTTTAAATACCTGCTTGAGAGAGAGAGTGTGTGTCCACATGGGACTGGTAAATTTCATTAAGACTTCACACAGACTTGAATAAGTGCCGTCTACCCAAATAACCGTAGGCAGAACCAAAGCCATGACTAATTAAATACAAACACATCCAAAACACAAACACAGCACTTCAATACTGCATGAAAAATATGATGTTTTTTCCACAGCTCCTCAGAGACTCAGTTTGACACTCGCGTGTTTCTGATTGACAGACAATCTCTGCCAGCGAGGGTCCAAATTCCTGTCTGGCGAGGAATTGCAAAAATACACACAATGATGTCATAATAAAAAAGCATAAAAATGATGCTAATATTAGCCAACCAACAATGTTGCCAAGACCACCAGAAAACACCCACCGCTCCTGGCTGGTTAGCTGCAGTAGTTTCAATAAACCTTCTCCAGTCAGTTACGGACAGATAACTGCAAGTTAGGCCTAAAGCAAGAAAAGGAAACTAGACAACCATTTAAACTCAGTCCTGCTTCTCAACCCCAGTCTGACAGCATTGAATCAGCGCTAATGTATTATATTTAATAATCATGCGGCGCGGACGATGGCAATTTAATTAGGAACTACTTGGGCTGCGCGTTATTGCTATAATTTGATCATATTTACATTAATAATTAATGGTTTAATAAAGGAGTGTGCTCTGTGCACTGGCATAGAAACTGGTAATACATTTCACAGATTCTCGTATCGATTTCTGAAACTTTTGTATTGTGACATCTATAGTTTGATGCTTGAAGAAACTCTGCCTTTTAATATCGGAACACAAAATGACAACACAAACCCAAGTTTTATAGACGGCACAATGCTGTAATCGCTACTGTAAAACAACTCCAGCTGTTAACTAATCGTAAAACAACCTGTCGCACAGATGCTTTACTTGATAAATCTTCCGAGCTTAATTTTTACAAACATTGATCTACAAAGTAAGATAATGTAGTTGCCGGGTCTAACGTGGGGGCGACGCAACTTCCAGTATAAACAGAGACTTTAAAACAACGAAATATTGAATCACTATTGTAACAATTCTGTTTGGTGCTGTTAGTGATGCCCAGATGAAAAACTTCCAATGATTTTATGTTTTCATTAACTGTAAATGATTCTGAAACATCAGTCAGAAATGAGGCTCACCTGCAGGTTGTGTCTCTCCAGCCTCATCTCCAGGATGTTGTTCTTCTCTTCCAGTCGTTGACGTTCTGCCTCTAACTCCTCAATCTTCAGCCTAAACACACGCAGAACAAAGTATTTTACTCCATCAAATATTGAAGTCAAACACGGAACTAGTCAACGTCTGTTTTCCTCAGGAATCCGCCGCTTTGGATGATGTTTCTGCAGTTAACACAACTCAAGCGTGGAGGAACACAACAAAAACAAGCGTAGCAGAGTATGACAAGAAGAATACACAACAGGTTCTGGGGTTGATAGCAACTTAAATACATTGCACACAACAATCTTGTGAGGTGCGAGACGCAATAAAAACCCGACATTTTAAAGCGAACCTCAGCCGAAAAAGTTTTAGGACTTTACAAAGTTGAAACAAAGAAAATGATGCAAAACAACAGCACAATATTTTTTTAGTTCCTGTACTATTTGTTCTTGTTTACATTACGCTACAGGTTGTTTGCTTATGTAACAGTGCATGTGACAAATTAAAATCTTGAATTTGTAGGTCACTAATCAAATCAGCGGATGCAACGTTGAGCATGCGAGCTCCTTTGTGGAAAAGGTCAGATGCATTTGCGTCCATTGAAGCACATAAGACGCTCTTTAGAACGTTCTCAAATCACACGGAGATAACATGGATCATGAGGTTCTGTGCCGACCCGGAGCTCATGCTAGCTCGCGGCATGCCGTCAATAAAATGAAACAGACGGGCCAAATACTGCAATTCCGAAGAATATTTGAGTTCTGCCCTTCACTCGGATTCACGCTGCTGATAAATGTTGCTAATATAATTTATAATTTTAAAAAAAGTTATTATATCAGAAAAATGCTAAACTAGCAGCCTCAGACTTTTGGATTCCACTGTATAATTAAACTTTAATCGTGAAAACCTTTCTGAAGTTACACCAAAAGTTCAAAAGTAATTTGGTCATTAAAAAGCAATTTCAGAATTTCAGGCAACATTCAGCTTCGTGTCATTTTGGTTTTGTGGACTATTATATGCCAGTCGCGGACTTACATTCAATTCAAAACAAAACAAATATTCAATTAGGGCACGAACCGCTTAGCGAAACGGTTCCATGAACGATTAAAGAACATTTCTTTGAGAGTAATGACAGGATCAAAAAGAGAAAGGAAACAGTGATTGAACGAAAGCTTCCCCTTCAAATGAGCAAGCAAAGCTAATGTAGAATAATCACATTTCCATAGCAATTAGACAAGGCAACAGGCCATGACAAAAACCACAGCCTCTGTCTAATGCTTCACATGCTAATGTCTTCTGGGCTACTAATATGTTAATGGCAGATGAGAAAGACAGATTTTTATTCCTTCTATTTTTACGTGCTGCAGAAATGTCCCGACTGCTAATAGCACAGACTAGAGGTTATTTATTTGAATCGTGAGCCAGACACAAGCTGTACTTAATATAAACTGCCATCGACCCTAGAGTCCCGCTTTAATTTACTCAGTGGTCAGTGGACATTTATCAATCAATGTTTTTATGTTGTACACACCTAATGGGAATACACGGCATCACAGATCCAGGGGAAAACCGTACAGGTAAAGATAAAACCGTAACTGAATGCATACAGTGCCAAATGAGATCGCTTCACAAGAAACCAGGACACAAACAAGCACCTGGCAGAGGTACGGAAGCCAGCCAATCAAATTGCAGCTTGTGATTTTAAGAAAGCTCTTGCTTGCACAACATGTCTCCACAGAATGGACCGATTCACCATCCTGAAGATGCACTACACGGGATTCTCCAACAACAAAACCAAGTATGGGCTCCTGCAAAGCACATCTTTACACCATAAATATTTAGGAAGAACGTGTACCATAAAACAAAGCTGTGCTGTGTTCTGAGACATATATATATATATATACACACACACACGTGCACACAAGGTTCTCAGTTACCTGAGAGCTCCGATCTCCTCCGCTGTTGCCAAGGTGCTTTTTTCAGCGTTAGACATCTGCTGTTCTTTAAGAGCCTCCAGTTCTGCAGCCACCTGATGGAGTGATCGAAAAACACAAATAAAAGACAGAAAAATCGATGTCAAAACCAACAAGTGTTAGCAAACGTAACACCCGCAGACGGACAGCAAGTCAACTCTGCATGCAGTTACTTTGTGTTGTAAACATTACAGCCCAAATTTCATGAATTCATTTAATTTATAGTAGCTGACAAACGTCTAAATGTCAAATGGAGGTTCCCATGGTGACCAATGACACGTACCATTTGAGCTTGTAATTTAAATGTTCCCGACTCCTCCTGGGCTTTGGACAGCTGAGTCTATAAAAAAGAAACGGTTATTCGCACAAACACAAGATGTATAACAGTAACTTATAAAGTGAGAGAATATCAGAGTTCCTCATATGTTAGAATTTCATTCAGTGCTTTAATTTCATAATTATCCCACCCAGCACAGTGTAACTTCAGAATAATTGAATCACGCTTTTTCTAAAACATAACAACATGAACTTTACGCAGTTTTCTAATAAACTTGCCTGGTCTTATTGTGCATGATTCATTGAGGCATAATATTCTGATGAAATATTGTGGTTCATTTTCTGCCTTTTGACCGCAGCCATGCAGTCAGGCAGACTAAGTCAGAAACTTAATAGGCAAATAAAGAGTGCATTAAAAAACACTGAAATATTCATGATGTTGATTTATTTCATACTTTTGGAACAACGGTGCTTTGCTTGTGCAATGCTGCTTAATTATACTATCTAAATAGGAAGATTCCCAGTGCATTATGGGAAACGTAGTTCTCACCTCCATCTCAACATTGTGGGCCTGGACTTTCTGCAACATGTCCTCTGCCTCCTTAACACGAAGCGTGAGCTGGGGTGAGTATTCGTTCGTGGCCAGCGCGCTGTCATATGACTCCAATATGGCCCTCATTCCATCTCGCTCCTGATTCACACACGCAGAGTTGTAATTTAAATTCAAATCGGTGCAAGCTGGGTAAACACAGATGACTGTACACACAATCAAATGCATTAAAACTATCGAATGCTTGTACGCACATACGCAGCCCATAAAAGACTTTCCTGTGGGATGAGACAGTGAAAAAACCCAATTTCCAATTAAACGAATCGACTCCCTGTCCTAATGTGAATTAAATTACAGCCGCTTCATTACAATTCACTTATTACTGAACTTATTTTACATGCTTCGCTGGTCAACCCAATCAATGTACGACATTTCAATCCATAGCGGTTGTTTGTAATGTTGCTGTTTGGTTCTGAATCTACACAGATTTGAAAGAAATATTAGAGGAGAATTAATGGGGTGGGAGAGCTCCCCTCTGTGCCGGAGTCATCTGTGTAAATATCTCATTTTAGACTCGATTAAACTGAAATTAAATCTAGTCTAGTCTCTAAAGCTGAAACCAGTAGGATCAATAAAACCATGGGATTCATTATCCGGAGTGTGAACAGAAAACTGGGAATAGACGAAAACACACACCTAAATATGAACAAATATACATGATATATATACACAAGAAAGTGTATAAGCCACACTAACAGATCTCAAACAAGTCTTCTTCAAAAAATCTACTGCTGCATTTGTAGAGCTGCAGTTAAGCTGATCTGATGCGTTAATCAATACTCCTGACAGAAACATTCATGGACCGGCCATGCAGAAAACAGGTCACATTTCACCCTAAAGTTTGGCATATAGACCATTTAGGACCATTTTGTGCATTATGTAACATTACAAGCATACATTATAAATCGGAGATTTGGTGAGAGTGACCTATATTTAAGTGGAGTCCCTTATTTTATAATGATTACCCTGGCTGTCAGAATTCAGAATACGCACATTTATGACTGCAGTGAGTTTCAGTCTGTGGATCGATTATATCAGCATATGGACAGAAGGACAGACAGACATTTAAGAAACTGAAGGTCATACTTTCATTCTTAGCTTTGTGCTACTTTTTAAAGGTCAAAGTAGAATTTGTTTCATTTCCCGAAGTCATGAATACAGTTTGTCAATCTTTTAATGCGAGTTATGCGACCTGAGGGGTCACACACACACACATCTTTAAAAGCTATTTCTCTGCTAATGATATTCATCTGCGCTTTTATCTTAAACTCACCTCATTCATCCCCTAGATAGTGCGCTCTTTTTTTAGGACCCTATTATTTTGGTTCTGCCCTTAGTGTTTCTGTGCCAGACTACTGCCAGTTTTCACTCCCATGGATCTTCATTTAGGAGAGAACATGGGTCAACGGCTACAATAAAACCTATTTAAGTGTGGCTTTTAATCATAGCTGAAAAACTGTTAATCTACGAAGTATTGAAGCTTGCTGACGCATTACCCATAGGCCAATAACAGCTGCAACACCTGGAAAAATGCTAATTCAATTCTGGCATGTTTTAGCTTCCTGACTTTTCGTGAGGCTGTGCAATAATAAACATTCTTAACATCCACCATAAACAGGTCACCATTAGATTTTAGCATGGGTATTTATAACAATATAGCAACAGCAAATGACCAATTAGGCTAATTCTAATATAAGGACTTCAGACCAGCCGCCTCAAAAAAGAGCTGAAGATGTGCTTAGTGCCTAAACACTAGCTCCTGTCTAAAGAAACCTTTTTTTTTATTTGTCTACACACTTTCTATATTTTCTGTTTGTATTAACAAGAGACTGATAATAAACATGGATGTCATTAAAACTTTGCTAAAAAAAAAAAAGTTTGATGGTGGCCTGAAACTTTAACAAAACACTACATAAAAAAACCCAGCCTAAAAAACAGTTCATGATTATTATTATGTCACTCAGTTAGAGGCACAGTCTAATGTCCACAGCATATACAGTACAGGACAACTTATACAGCTCAATACAATATTACAGCTCAAAACACAAAGAAACTCATCGACTAGAATGTTGATTTATTGCAAACATAATTAAGGTGTCAACCTTATTCTGAGCGCGTTTCAGCACCAATGCAATTAACAACACAATAACAGAGTTATATACCAGCACGCCGGACTATCTTTACTCTTAATTAGATGCTCTGACAGCTCTCATTTTCCACGTGTGTTTGTGTGCTGAGAATATCTTCTGGAGGGGAGAAAGCTGTGAATGTCTCCAGTGTAGACGAAATACCATTACACCCAACCATTGACCCCATTAAAACCAATACCGTCTATTTAGGAAATATGATTGGAGTTTATTGAAGCCTTCGTTAATTACCAATTAACTGAGCTGTTGACAAACTCTTGCACACCCAAGTGCTGCTTCAGTAATTTATCTCATGTTGGTCTAAGGAGAAAATTTCAGGTGAGGTTGGAGGACGCGTTCTAGATTTCTACACAAGTTGCCGGCCACTGCTGCCTTTGAGGTTGAGGCAAAGATAATTAAAGGGCTCATAGCAGCCGTTTTTGTCATTTTGTCTTATTTGTTACCCCTGCGGCCCATTTATAAAGGCTTCTTGCTCTAAAAACAATGGTAATTTGGTTTTCTTTACGATTTTTCACCATCTCTTAAAACTAAACAGAACATTTTTCCCTTACAATCCACTTTAAAGGTGAGTAAAGTTTTAACACCAAAACTTGTGTCATAATTTTTTTATTTGATGACCGTTTCCTATCCTCTCTTTACCCTCCGGAATTAAAGGGGTTGTTGTTTTTGTCGCTGCGCTATTAATTAAAGAGAGAACACTTCGTTCTATTTATCCACACATGTGCTACGCATTTGCTATTGTGTCCAGCAGAGTTTTCATAGTTCTGAGAACTTTTGTAACTCTGTTGTCTTTCCAATTACAACCACTTTTCAAAGCCTGCAGATTTCCAAAACAACCCAGGCAGAAATAAGCCACACCAACTGTTGAGGTTGGCCTAAAATGATCTTTTAACCTTGTTAAAGATAAACTTCAGTTATTTTTATCCTGACATTTAAGTTCTTCAGAAGGATACGGACAATAACAAGTGCGACATGAGGCCAGGAAGAGTTCAAGGTTTGGTGAACCTTCCAACACTACTACTACATACACAGCTGACAATGCCTGGCCTACAGCCTACAAACCCTTGAATTACAAGACTGAGATTGGATTAATTATATCAAACAGCTACATGCATTTCATATATGCTAACATACCTTGGTGAGCAGCAGGACTCTTTTCTGAAGACGCCGGACCAGCGCATCCTGGTTCTCTCGTTTCTTCTGTTCCTCTTGAGCTTTGGCACGCAGTTGAGAGATCTCGGGCAGCAGCTCCGCACGAGACTTCTCCACCGAGCGAACGCTGAGAGAAACGTATCGAAAATGGAAAAACAACATTATGAAGTGCCTCAGGGGAAAACACAAAGAACCGCATCGTCTTTATCCTGGAAGGTCATTTCCATATAACATGAAAGCAACCATCTGATTCTCAGTAGCAAAGGCGGCTGAACGCACCGTCTTTGTTTTAGTGGCAATCTGGGAAATGTTTGGAGGACAGTGAGTCACAAACACTGCCTTGAAACAGCTTTGAAAATACTGCTAACCCTGCAGTGAAGACAGTAATGTGAGCTGGAGCTACAATTCTAACAATGATTAATCACATTCAAGTAGTTTGCTTGAGGTAAACTATATGTAGCTAGTCGATAATTGCAGTTCAGCTGGTGCACATTGCATTAGCAGTGCAAAGGTTGTGGGTTTGATTCCTAGCGGCCCATTTTTACAGTATTGTGCTTTTAGCCTGACAACATGCTGACATTAAACTCCATCCAAAGTCAAAGTCAGTCAGTGCAGAACAGATTTTCAGAGTTGCTGCCTAGGTAGAATGTGTCCCAAATCAGTCACTTCAAAGTTTTATAGGATCTTGCCTTACAAGGCTCCTATGTAGGCTGTAATCAACAAGGTAGGTCACTGTATTTTGAATAAGAAAAACATTTACATTTAGCATTTGGGGGCACTTATGTTCCAAGCAACTAATTCAGAGTATCCATTTTATCAGCATTTATGATCCCTGGGAATCAAACCCGAGACTTTTGCGCTACTAATCCAACGCTGTAGTGTTTTACACACTTTATGACAATAAACATTCCCAAAAAAACAGGAACTGATTTCAAAACTGCAATCGACGTGGTGGCACGAAAGGAAGCATTCACACGCCGGGTTTATTTGTGTGTGAACGCGTCTGTCTGAGATAAAGAACGAAGCATGTTTGATACAGATCAGCTCTGAGTGAAAAGCACTTTTCCACTTGACCTTACAGAGAGAGATAGAGAAATTACCCACAGCAAGAGTTCAATTCAAAAACGTGCCGGAAAACTGTGGGTGTGTGTTTGTATGTGACGGATTAAAGAGTGAGCCAGCGTAAGCGCTGCAAGTGTGTGGAAGTAATTGTGCTTTCTGGAGCTAGTTGACAAGGGAAATTTGTTTGTGGGGGGCGTGCGTGTCCCCTCATAGCTAAATTGATTAACTCCTCATCTCCTCCAGATGTTAACGATCCAGCCCAATTTAAGCCTTAATGAAAATCATCATAGCCTGCCGTGGAGGGTCAATAAGACAATAATGCACTAATCACAAAACCATACTCTCCCATCTCCTAACAATCTGACCCAGCACATACTGCAGCTTATTATGTAAATTGCCTCTTTTGGTTAGTGAATAGGGTAATTGATTCAGTTGGCCCAAGCATTCTCCACACTGAAGGAGTGTAATGTAGTGATTCAAGAGAGCAGAGCACAGGAACGCACATTAAAACACAACACATGGATGTAAACAGGAAAAACTACATTTAAACTCCATTTACATTATAACATGAGGAGGATGAATCAACAGTCTGTAAGATTATACCACAATGGAAACATTGGAGGTGAAATTTTAAGGATTCTACATGCACATTCTACAATGTGTGTAGCCCCGCTCACAGTGAAATCTCATTGGTCCAAAATCCAACATAACTAAAAATGCCATCAAGAGAAGATTAGACGTCAGCTTTAAGAGCTTTAAGTGGTTTAGAACGGTCAAGGTCACTGGTTCAGTTCCCAAGAAACACACATACAGACTGAATGTGTAATTGGAAGGCACTATAATCACTTTAGTTAAAGAAGACTGACAAAATTACATTTAAAAATAGAAACCGTTCTATTAAGAACAGGTTCTGGTTTCACACCTGTGATTAACAGATATTAAGGGTTGAAGAAAAATCCTCTTCAAGGAATCTATCTACTGTACATCAGATCAAGAACCCTTAGTAATAAGATACAGACAAAGAGATGAAAAGAACCGGACCGGCCCAAACTTCTTCCAAAAAAACCTGACAGCCGACTCCATACTTTGCAAACACGTTTCAGCCAACATCATAGTTCATAATTAGCCCAATCTCAACACTCAGCTGGTTAGCGACATCTGATACTGTCAGAGTTTGGTTTGAGTCGACTGCTCCAGAGACAAGCGGCGCGCCAGCGTCACACATCAGAAGCCGTCCACCAATTACCAGCTGACAATTAGAGTGGAGAAGAGAGAGAGAAAGACAGGAGAAGCATCAAAGAAAGCCGCTAATATTGGCCAAAAAACTCAAGAAAGAGTCCATTACACTCTGAAAGAACAAAAAGGGATAAAAAGAGACTCACATTAGAGAACTCGTCAAATAATGACATTTTTAAGAACAAAAACAGACGTGGACCCACAAGACTGGCGCATGAGACCCAGTCAGCCTCCAACCGACGGTCGAGGGACAGACGAGGCGCTCGTAAACGACGGTCCGTCTGGGATCTCACAGGGGATGTGGAGCCACGGAGTGACTGCGGCTCGGCTGTGTCAGAAATTTAATCTGGAATCGATTCAGCTCATTTCTCCAATCAGCTCAGTGATATAACAGAAGTCTCTGTGAAACTGCAGCAATGAAGTTTTTGGCTGATCCACCGACAACTTTCTTAAACCAGACGAGTGTTGTTAAGTGACCCAAGAGTCTTGATGGAAGTCAGTGGTCCGTATCATTTAGTGTGTGTGTGTGTGTTACCTGCTATTGAGTGTGTAGTTCTGCTGTTTTAGGTTTAGCTCTCGCTGTTGAATCTGTATCAGCTCTCTGGATAAATCCTCAGGTTTCCTACAACAGAAAAAACAAAAAACTGACCCAATCACTTCCATACAAACCGGGTACAAAATAGTAAATTGTGTTTTATTTTAAACCAAAACATGCAACAAATCTCGGTTTGACTTTGTTTACATTACGAGCCCTGTTACCAAAACTCGTGACGTCAAATGAAAACCCTGATTTATGTCATTCTGTTACTTTAAGAAACAAAACAACTGTTTGAGAGTTGAATAAATGAATCTCTTCATCTAAAACATTTCTGCTACATAAAAAAATTTAACCACAAAATGCATCAAATAAAAAAAGACACAAACATAGCTAAACCAGATTAAGTAACAGTGTTGCATATTTAAGCTAAATTAAACTCTTATTCAACTAGCTGCAGCCAGCAGCATTCAGACAGACACAAACTTTAACAGCATTCTCTAAAGAAGCCATTAGCACCTGCTAATGAAAGCTGAATTCATGATGTACTTAAACTGAGGCTGTTCCCTAACACACAATTTCTCCAGCTGAAAGCTTTAAACTCTTTTTTTTAAGTCAAATGGCTCTAAAAGTGCATCACCCCCCCTTTCCTTTACTTCCCTTTGTTTTCCCAAATGTGTTTCTGTCATAAAACCCTTTCCTGAAGTGTATTTATTGACTTCTCCAAGCCATTGATCCCAACAATGAGTTACATTGTGTCATAGGGTTTGTTCATGGTTATGTAAAGCAATATCGTAACTCGGTTTGTGCTTAATGGAAAAAGTAAACATGATCTGTTTCATTTCTGAAATCTGCTTATAAAAGAAGGAAACACATAATGCTTCATTTCCCACAAACAAAACAGAAGTCAAATATTTAAAACACTAACACGACTGGAGATAACACCTATAATCTGTTTATCCGACTCTCTCATGTTTTGCTCATTAAATATGACGAGCTCAATGGCAAATCCGCTTACACCAAACAGCTTTAGTCATACAGCCATGCCGTATAATAATAATAACAATAATAATTGGTCAAACTTGTGTTGAAAATGTAAGCACCTGATCAAAAACTTTTCTACTCCCATTGGTTTAAAAACTTAATCTATTAAAATCTGTTACATGGGGCTCTGTTGTATAAATGTTGTTATTCTCCTGAAACATTCTCATAAAAGCAGACTTTAAAATAATTATGCAAATTTGGTTTACAAAAAGATGCTATGTTGTGTTTGCTGGAAGTACTCAGAGCGCAGAAAGTGGCAATATATATTCAAAGTGCATAATTTATATGTATATATAAGGTACGCAGCTAACTGGCTGGGTCATGCTTCAAATGATCACAGCGCATGTTAAATTTCGTTTGCCGTCTATGATTTGCATAATTAACGGTGCTGTCTGGATCAAACAAAAGGCTTGTGAACTTTATCACGCCCACAGACAGAAAGGCTTTGAATGCATTTGCTTGTGTTGGGTGATTTTTTACTAAATTTCAGGGCTGAGAGCGTTATATCATAAAGTCGACACCTTTGTTCGCCATTCAAGATTGAAGCTAATTCTGAGGACAATTTGCTGAGCGTTCAAACAAAGGCGAGATCGCCGTTGAGGGAACATAAAGAAACAGAATCATGACCATTTTTTCTCTTTCCCTCTTCATTTTTCAGGAAGTTATCTTCCGTTTCCCTCACAGCGTGACGAAACGAGTTCAAGGAACAAAAAGCAAAGTTCGCTTCTCTTCTCTTTGCTGACACAAAACACTGAGAAGAATTGACAGCGCTTCCTTTCATTAAAGAACCCCAGTTAGAACTGCATTGCTCACCCAGGTAAAACATGAGACAGCAGACTGAAGCCACTCTCTGCCATATTTATACTGCCGAGGGATGTGGCCGTTTGTAGGCCTGCAGAGCAAAGAGAGATAGATAGAGAGAGAGAGAGAAACGTGGACTGCTCAATCTGAATGCAAGTCGCTCCGGTAAGGCGGGACAGCCACGTTGCTCTCGTTCGACATGGTTTTATTCCATCAGAGTGCACAGCAATAAAGCTTTGAGAAAAGTCTGATTACGTGTGCAGAGTTTCATCTGCATGTAGTCAGGAAATCCCACAATCAAATGTGTCACCAAAATCTGTGTCAAGCAACTTCAAAGTGGGTAAGTGTCTTTAAACAGGAGCAGGGAGGCATTTCTGGGTAACACGGCATAATGAACGGGTACATCTGTTACCCCAAAAATGGTCCTCATTCCGGTCAGAACCCTAATTCTGTGTGGGAACAACATAACCTACACAGGAATTAGATTCTGACCAGATATTTGACATGTTACACAAGGCTGCAAGGTGTCTGAAATTGGTAATGATTACTGGATAATTACAGAACACTCGCTCAGAAACGAAAGATCATTTCTACTTTTTCCAACACACACAGGCACGAAAAATAATCATTACAGGATAATTAGATACATCTCAAGAGAGCGTGTCTAAAAACTACATCCTAAACATCACTGCAGTCTCTAGTGACTGTAAAAGAAATGGCAGGTTGAAATGAACTTGTACGGTGAGGTAATTTTGCTCAGGATCCTCCGGTTCCTGCCGCATCACATAACTTAGATCGCAGGCCTGCTGTTGAAAATGACAGCCCTTGCACAGCATAAGCATCTGTTTTCAGACTTTACATGTGACTGTGGCATCGTGACTTGGGCATTTTTACAGGAATCGTGCACCCCCCCCCCCCACCAAGCAAAACTGAAAAAATCTGATTATTAACTCAAATGTGCTTTCAAACCCATTGTACGTTTGGATTTAATAAGTGAATAAACCAAATGTTTCACTGGGGTCAAAAGTTCTTGAATAGATAGTTCCCCCAAAAAGAAACATTTCTGTTAAAATCTGTATGACTTTTTTTTGCCTCTGAGAAACACAAAAGATATTTTGCAGTATGCTACTAAACAAACAACAGTGGCACCCATTAACTTCATTTGTATTTACAAAAAAAACACTGAAACATTTCTCAAAGTATCTTCTTTTGTGTTCCACAGAGAAATATGTCATCAGTAAAACTTTTGGGCTGAACTATCCTTTTAGAAAACTGCACCAACTGACACCATCAGATTTGATTTAAACTATACACTGCAAATTTTGGGCAGTCGCAGAACAACCAGACCAGTGTTTGTACATTCCACCAAATCCCCCGTTTCAAAAGCCATTAAAAACAATTGTTTACATCTTTCCACATGACTGATAAAGCACATCATCACCTCACAGGACCAACAGAACGCATGCATGTGTAAACACACCAAACATGTTTTAGCATTTGTACATGCTGACCTTGAAAACGCTGCAAAAGCTGAGAGCACAAGAAACGTATAAACTGATGCCCTATAAGTGACCTTACAAACACCCGTTATAGCGCGTCACTAGAACAGACATGGACAGAAATACAAGCCCGGTTCTCTATATCACATCACCATCTAGTGGCTAAGCAATTTACTATTATAGAAATACCTGGTTATATGAATTTTAAAGTGTTCAATGTATTTAAAGAGGTTCAGTATAATGTGTATAGCGGCTTCTCTTATTAAAACACACAAATGTAGACAAATGTAGCTTTATACAGCGACTATTCATCAGTCCATGTCAGTGATAATAATGTAAGTGATTGTTGACCATCATCTCCAGCTACGCTAACGTAAAAACACAAGATTTCCATGGTTTAGATACTTTTTACTAATAATTTATCTGCCTTTAAACAACAAACAAACACCAACCTGATGTTCAGTCCTGTGATCTGGCCGATGTTTTCCCAACCCTTCAGTTCATGTTCCAGTTTCTAGAACGTTAGAAAAACACAAACAGTGAGTCAATCGTGCACAACAGCGTCAGACCAAACCTCAATGAATGCCTAAAAAAAAAACTAACAGGTAAGAATGACTATTGTGTCAGATATAAGGTGTGTATCAGCTAGATGTCAATATACCAGTGTTGTTATTGTGGATTATTCTGAGCATGATAATCGTAGTTTTGTGAAAGTCCCAAAATCAGCTACTTTACAACTTACAACAAGTTAAAGCAACCAACCTCTTTCTCCAACTCCAGCTTGAGTTTCTCCTCCATCACTCTTTCCATTCTCTCTAACTTCCTCCTCAGCCCCTCGGTCTCCTCCTTCAGTAGACTGCTGTTCTCCTTCGTCTCTCTGAAAGAATAAAAACAAAAACAAAGAAACAGAGAGATAATAAAAGAAACTGACATAACGATTAACAACAATCTAGGCACAGATCTGGATTTCTCTGTACCTTAGGAAAGCGTTCTCCTCACGCAGACGTTTAGCCTCTCGCTCCAGCTCCGGCAGTCTGGCCACCTCAGACTTCATGTTCTTCACGATCACAGAGTCCTGCTCCTGAAGAACCAATCGCCTCTCCAGCTCCTGCAGATAAACCCAGATTGACTTCTGTTGCACAGACCCAAAACCAATGAAACATTTCTCAAAATATCTTCTTTTGTGTTCCACAGAAGAAAAAGAAATACAGGCTTGGAATGACATGAGAGCGAGTAAATGGTGGAAATGTTTTTATTTTTGGTTTCCCTTTGAGCTTCCACAGATGGGTCGTGTTGGATCAGTGAAGAACATGACAAATACCTTAATCTTGAGTTCACTCTCGGTGCTGCTCCACTGAGACGACTGAGTGCTCTGATACTTCTGGCTCAAGTCCTGGAATTTCCTGTTGGTGTTGGATGTAAAAACAATGCAGAGCATCTAAACCATCTGATTTATGTGTTTTTGCATTGAGAGATTATGGCTTGCGTTCGTACTTGCGCTGCACATCCAGTTGTTCCTGAAGGGCCTGGATCTCCAGGTTCTGAGTGGAGAATTTGGACTCCTGAATCTGTAACTGTTGATTCAGCCTCCGTGTCTCATCTTTTAATTCACTGATCACCTAAAACAGAATTAAGTTAAATATTTAAAGAGTTTTAGGGCGATTAGTCTAGGTCTGCTCCATGTTTAAACAGTGCACTCAAAATGGACAAAACCAGATATATTAGCAGATATCTGAAGATAATTTACAATCTTTTAGGCAAATAGACCAAAAAGTCAAGTCTCATCATGTTTGCAAAGTTCCTGTCTAATCAAATTTCTCCCACTAAGTTATAAAACCTGTAATTCTGTCAAAAGTAAAGTTCTAAAACCATTTCATAGGGTCTTCAAATAAACTCGTATGTGCTTCTCTCCACAATGAGCTGAGCAAACGTACCTGATCTGCCTCTGTAAGTTTGCTGTCCTTCTCATTTGCTCTCTTGTGGAGTTCCTCAAGGCTCCGTTTTAAGGTTTTGTTGGTTTCCACTTGCTCATGAAGAGCTTGATTTGCTTTCTCTTCTCTTTCTTCTAGACGTTTTATTTTCATCAGTAGCTCTCGGTTACGGTCA
Source organism: Yasuhikotakia modesta (assembly GCA_036877545.1). Classification (NCBI taxonomy): domain Eukaryota; kingdom Metazoa; phylum Chordata; class Actinopteri; order Cypriniformes; family Botiidae; genus Yasuhikotakia; species Yasuhikotakia modesta. The sequence goes on from JBAJNP010002175.1 coordinate 49,292, forward strand.
ATTTCTCTCTGTACACACACACACAGAGTTTACTAGATATGCCATTTAAGTCATGCACTGCAAAGTTAAGATAAGATCTGAGTGTGTCTGATCACTTAGCAAAGACACTTTTTTCCACAAGCCACACAATTTAAATTTAGGCATCTGGCACATGTCAAGCTACAGATTTTTAAACAGCACACAAGTTTCCTGGGATTTAAACTCAATCGGCTGAGCTCCATCTTCTATGGAAGGTGTGGTGTGTTTCTCAGGAACACAGTTAACACAGTCAGACCATCAGATCCGTCACTCACCTGTAAGTCTCTGGAGCTGCTGCGAGCCTCTTTCTCCAGCTCAATACGGGCTCGTTTGTGACTCAACTCCATCTGTTGTTTCTCCTGCGTGAGCTGCAGCAGGCTGGTGTGAGATCGGACGCGCTCGGCTGCCTCCTCCATCTACCAGCATAACATTTCGTTCACACTCAATAATCTGGTTTCCTTGTCTGGCACTTTACAAAGTATGTGAAATTGCAAGAATAGGTGTGGCAAGTAAATAAAGTCTTGATTTAAAGCTTTCATATTTTTAAGCTTTAAAGATATTACAAATATTTTTGTGTTGAATTAATAAATCATGAATAATATAAATAACATATAGTCAATGTAATCAAAATAACAATTATAAGAAATAAACCTAAAATCAAAGGCAATGCATACAAAAACAGCCACATAATAAGATTGGTTTATGTCCTGAAAGATATTCTGACATCTAAATTGGTTCAACTAATGAAAACTTGATTCATTTATACAACACATCCAATCTTCCATATTACAAACAACATATGCATGAGATAAAGAGAAGATTAGAGGCATGTCCACTGTTATTTCATGAGGTCACTTATAAAGCTGAATCCCATCATAAGACCATGAGCACATACTGCTCACCTCAACTCGTTTAGTGTAGAGTTTGTGGAGGTCACTCCTGCCGTACGCCGGCTCCGCCTCCAGCAGCGAGCGCTCCGGACACGAGATCAAACTCTTGAAGGACTTCAGCGTTGAGATGATGGTGGTGTCATCTTCTGTGTCGTCCATGCTGCCACAAACCGAGTCAAATAAACCCTCTGGGTCAGAACAGGATGTGGCCTGTACGCTTTCCTTTATAAAGTTACATTCCGCTATAAAGTTACACAGTCTTTCAAACTGCATCTGTTTTCATACATCAAGCATCTTCCAGACTATCTAAACAACAATTGTTCTGTAATCTCAATGCGTTACATAAGTCTGTATCATTTTATGTATATGCATAATTATGTATTATTATTATTACATTTATTATAATTCATACAATTGAATATGAGACACATCTTCTGCCTTCATGAGAGTGAAAGATACCGTTAGCTTAGCCACCGTTCTGCTAACTTTAACCACATTAATATTCTGCAATACAAAGCGACCCAACGAGAAGTGAAAGACACAATAAATATATACTGAAATACGCACATTTTACAGTAATAAAGACAATAATACAGAATAATGAAAACTCAATACCTTGTTCTTCACAGCTGCTTCTGTCTCTTCTTGGCGCTTGAGTTTCTGGTTTGAACTTTTCGTTGGTTGAGCCGCATATTCATAAGTCTGCAAATACCACAGCGCCACCTACAGACGAGGAGAAACACACACACACACACACTCTCTCTCTCACACACACACACACACACACACACACTC
>JBAJNP010002176.1:0-50993 GCA_036877545.1 Yasuhikotakia modesta
TTTCATTGTCATTGGGCCACTAACTGTTAGGCCAGATAAATGAGCCAATGAGAATGATGTGTTCTAGCATAAAACACAGTGCACCACTAACAAAGAATTTACAACTGATTACAGTGGTTGTGATCGTAGATTGAGGAAATGTGATTTTAGATGTATTTTACAGCACAATCACACCAAGGATTCAGTCGCACCTGTTGGGCCTGTCACTCACTTTCCCAGCATGGCTGACTGAGGATTCACTCAATAGCACAGCTCATTGATATGGCAAAACCATCTCGTTCCTGCCACTCCCAGACAGACGGCAGTCGCCGGATCCCAGCTCAGTCGCCAGTCAGCGATGAGCCTGAGGATGAGGAGTACAGATACAGCTGACAGATTCCTCTCTTCATTCCATCCCCACTAGAATTAAATCTACATCTGCGATGAGCTCGGGGGTCTTTACCTGTCTGCCACCGTGTGATAAAATAATACAGAGTAGATCTGCATTTAAGTGAGAGCAAAAAGACTTTATGATTTGGCAAGGTCACCTGAGGTGATCAATGGTGTAATTGCATTTTGTAATTACATGGACCAAATAATAGAAATTTAATAGAAAGAGATCACCTAATTCAGATGTATACAGTCCAACCAGTTGTTTCCAGATACAAGAAATAAAAAAACCTATGCACACATTCTATATGTGAAAACTCCATAAAATCAACCAATCAGATCTAAGCTTGCCAGACTGACAAAGTGTCTTGCTCTTTCATACACAACATCCGTCGACAATCAGCGATTGGGTCAAGTGTGCAGTCAACAGACGTCCTGTTTGAAGCTACACTGAACTTGGTTTAACCTTGAGCTGTTAATGATATAAAAGTTGACAAAATCCTGTGCAGCGCATAGGATACACCTGACATCACTTAATTTACTTTGGTTATGCAGCATTCAGTTACCGTCTTCACACGGTAAGCAGTGGGAACAGCACTCATAAATAACTCAGATGCAATGTGGTGAATGAGCTCTATTAACCTTTAAAACTGATTCTGAGAACTCGGGATTACAGATGCTCTCAATCTTTTCACGCTTGTATGAATCATTGATGACATTGTATCAGCACTTTATCCCTCAATCGAATTACGCTCGACTGCGCCAGTGTAAATTTAGGTCACCCAATCGAGGTCATAACGAGAGTTTAAAAATGATGTCATTCCACAGAAACCTGAAAGCTATGATGTCATTACAGAGTTCCAGGAAGCGCCATAGCATCAGCAAATCTAAGATGGGCTTTGGGTGCAGTGTGCCCCCCCAAGTGCATTAGAACAGGCAATGACGAGGGTTAGAAACTAATCTGGTTTCTCATCCTGGAAAACCCAGTGATATCATGTTTAAAGAGCTTCTCTGAGACGTTCAGTCTACAGATCGTAGTTCCTGCATGCCCCTCTGACTGCTTTGCTAATGTGTCATGTTTAGCTTTATTTAAAGAGCTTAACTCTAAAAACAAGCAGATTACCGCCTAAGTGATGGATAGTCTCATTATTGCGCAAAGTGCAAGAATCCTGGGAAGAAAATCTTTATCCAGATAAATATTGCGCTCTGTCAGCCTTTTTCTGTTGTTCCAAATTATTAATCCAAATTGTTATCCAACCATTTGGAATGAGAAACTGTTATTATGAAAACCGATACAGAGCATGTCATGGTAGGTGATTTAAAGTTTAGTCATGCCGCTGTAAGGTGTGATGATATCACATGCTGACCTCATCTTGTGTCATGTGACCGGTGATGTCATTCAGGACTGAGCTCATTAGCACCTTTGGTTTTGTTCTTTATCTAATACCCTGTGGTAACTGCAGTATTGCCACACAAGATGTCAGCTGTTACATAAGCCATTAAGAATGTTTTTGTACAGTGACAACCAGCCAACAGAGTCTTCACTGGCCTGAAGTTGCAGAATAATGCAGCTAAGGTGGCATTAGGTAACTTCTACCATTAAAATTTTAGTGCTGGCTGGTGTGTCTTTCTTCAGAAACCTGCAGTTTGTGGAGCTCCATCTGGTGTCCAGAATTTGCCAATTTCTGCTCGAAGGGAAGAAACAGAGACTGTCATTAGCTATCAGATCAAAATCAACAGGAACATGTTTCAGTCTGATCTCTGGTCAGTTGTTATGTCCCAAGAGACCCATTTGTATGAATCTCCTCAGGCCACTGGGCCTATTGGAGCAGAAACTGTGATCAACATTTTTACATTTATATATTTGGCAGATGCTTTGATCCAAATCAACTTAAAGGACGTTTGGTCAATTCACACTTCATAATTTAGACAAGAGAGTCCATTTATGGGCAACTGAATTAAAACCTCTATTCACGGTAGAATGTAAATACATTTACATGCAGTTAGAGTTTTCACAGAGTTCCTTGTAATTATGCTTCGAATTCTGTCTCCAACTAAATAAAACAAACAAAAAGTCATTTGAGTGGCAAAACATTGAGTTATTTATGACAGAAAAAGACTTTTTTCTATTTTTCCAAGAATGCATGAGAATGCTGCCTCTCTCTCTCTCTTTCTCTCTCCTTGTCCTTGAGGTCCTGCAGTTATAATCACGGTCCTCATGGTTAATTGATTCAAGTGTGTAATCCCATAAATGGATATGCTTTGGATATTAGCATGGTAATTCTGTCTGCAGGACCGGCCTCTATGGAGGAATGAGTGGACAGGAGAGCGCGTGCCATTGGCTAATGGGCTAAGGACATGGAAATGGCTGATACCATATTCAGACCGGTTGCTGTATGCAGTAATTGCTCCAGGCCCTGAGCTAACATGAGATGTGTGGACCAACTATTAATAGAAGCTATTAGCAGATGATTAGGCACATGATGACAAAGTGTTTCTCATTGATTCAGTTCCACTGATTTATTAATGAGTGTATGTGAATGCATGTATACAAAGATCCTTCCCATATATGCAGACAACGTGTGGGAGAATTCAGAACAATGGAATTCCAATCCAATGGAATGACAGGAAAATAAATTTTCCGAATTGGAATCTGAACAAATTGCATTAATAGATAAACGTGCATAAGTTAAATTTAAGTTAGGCGTTGTTTGCTATGTCAAATTCAAGAAATTAACTTGAATTTTAAGGACACTTCATTTAAGTCTAAATGTGTGTGTGTGTGAGTGTCTGTAAATAAATGCCTCAAGGTTTAGCTCTGTTTACTTGTCTTTCTGGCCTCATCTGTAATGGTTCCTTAATATCTGTTATACAACAAACAAACACACAAACACACACACACACAAACACTGCTCTCCCGCTCATTAACAGGGCATGAAGACGCATCCTTTCAATCAGGCCCAGGACAGATCAATACGCAGAGCTCACTGCACTGTTGGCCTATTTCTCTCATTCATTATGGCTATTCATCAGCCTATCACATGTACTCGATACTCCAGTTATCAGAGGAGAGACGAGCAGTAGAGAGACTACCACTGCTAATCTACAACAAAGCAAGCGTTCCTAAACAATGCTGTGAGAAACATCTGAGACAAAGTCAAAAGCTCCAGAGTTATGAGAGATATTTGAACAATAAAAGTGTTAAAGCTTAAATCAAAGCCCAGCTAACAGGGAATGTACTGAGAACATTGGCTAACGTTCTCTGAAAGTTCTCTAAGAGTTATCAAAAACTTGCAGTAATGTTAGTAAAACGTTTCTTTACGTTACACACCAACTTTTATTCTTTAAGTTGTTAGTGGAACATTTTAAAAATGTTACAGTTATAAAAATGGTATGAATAACATTCTTGAAACAATGTTTTTGATACTGAATAAAAACGTTACATAAACATTCTCATGATCTAAAATTGCAAGCTGGGAAAGCGCTAGAAAGACAGATAAACTTCACCCTTAGTTTTTCATGTTCAATCTTTAGATTTGAGTTTTCTGAGATCATAGTTAGAAAGATGTTGGGATCACAAATGGCCTCCCAGCAAATGTAAGACAGAAAAACAGATATTGGATTATCAACAACACCGCAAAACATCTCTGGCTAAACTAATGGTTAGCGCAGCATTTAGAAATCGATTTCCTTATTGATCATGGACGTCTGCAGCCTGCATGACATTAAGAAGAAAAGCAACGAACAGGCTGCATATTGATGTATGACGTCTGAAGTTTGATGAGATGTTACGTTTAGTCAGACAAATAAAAAACGAATCATCCTGAATGATGAATTTGTTTAAAGCAGTGGTTTTAAACACTAGGATCTCAAATGAGGTATTTGTTTAAATTCTTTTGCCCAAACTAACTTTTTTGCTAAAATTAGCTTGAACAAAACTCATTTCCCCTGAGAACTATACACTGGAGTACAAAGTGTGACAACTTGCCCCCATCATTTTACTTTTATAGGTTTACTTATTTTATAGGTTGAGAATGTTTCAGTAATGTTTCCATTAAAAATTTGTTATTTTTAACATTTTTAACATAATGGCTTGGTTACAAGAAAGCTAATTAATTTATTTTCTCTTCTGTAATACTTTACTTAGAAATAACATTTTTTAATATAAATAAAATACAATAACATAAGAACATTGTTAGCCAATGTTCTAAGAACGTTCCCTGCTATCTGTGTAGCTGCTCTATATATATGTCTTTTTTAATATATCGTTAGGTAAACGTTACAGTAACGCAGATTACAAGATCAGCTTGTGGCAAGCTGTAATTGATAGAAACCCCCCGTGTCTGCATGTGTGTGGTACTCGTCTCAATACCTGCATGCTGAGGGCTCATGTTTCCTGCCATGACTGCACTTTTTCATCAGCTCTCCAGATTGTTTAGACTCCTCTTCCCCTGCATGGCTCTCTGCCAGGACCCTGACACACCTGGGTGATCCTGCCTGGCACAGGAGCGCCGCTGGGGCCAGCAGCTCCTGAAGAGGAACGTATTATCCAACCCTGACTAAAGAAGATAAGTGCTTGCGAGTAGCAACTGTGGTTCTCTGAGGGAAATGAACGCCAGGCAAACGAGAGGGAAACTGGCAGGAATTCTGATGAAGTTTGAGGGAAATTCAAGAGGCCTGCAAGAGATGTAATGCGCAGACTTTACAGTGTTACGGGGAGAAGATTGGGTTTGTATAGATCAAGGTTTGTCTATAATGCTTTGAGCCCAAGTGCTGGAGGTCTTTAGTGTAAAATTCAGGTATTTAGGATGGGAAGGTAATTCACAGACATGGTTACACGGTTAGTTTCTGTCTCGGGGGTGCAGTTTCTTGCTCGCTTACCCCATAAAAAAACTGATAACACCACCTGATTGGATTTCTGGGAACGAGAAGATCTTCATGTGAGGGATTCACAGCGTCTTTCCAGTTTGGAGGTTCTAGTATTATTTCACAGGCTCTTCACAAAGAACATTTTTCAGGGCTTTTCAATCCCCTCAGAACATTCTGGAACAACATAATGTGCCTTATGAAGCGTTTCACCTGAGAAAAACATTTCCCATCTGCTAGGCTAAACTGTTGCTGTTTGCATTCGGAAGTTAGCAGTGGATGACACACAGCATTTGATTCAGCAGCAGAGATTCCACAGGCAACCGGCTTATGAATCCCATTTTTAATTACTAGAATCGGAGCCCCGCTGGGGCACCAGAGTTCACAGAAGTTCATTCTGGAATTTCGTTTGATGTTTCTATTACAAAAAAAACGCTTTTCTGTGAGATTTTCAAGTAGCGCTCAATGACATGTTGGATAATTGGGTTTTAATATGTAATAGCTTTGCTTAACTTGAGACAGATAATCATGATGTCTTAATCAAGTTTTGTATGTGTTAAGAAAGGCCCGACGGATGATACGATATGAAAGCCAAGAGAAATTTTTAAAGCACAGCCAACATGTAATTTCACTTCTATGATATAAATCTAGATATTTGAATACAAAAATGTAGGATAGGACTTATTGTCAAATCATCATGACATCATCATAAGTCATACATGATTCCACCAATCAGTGTTCTGAAGTTCAAATCAAAGTGATTGCAGCCGAGCTCCAGTCAGAAACCAGGCCGCTTCCATCTCAGTTTTCCTCTCAAATATCATTATTCAGGGACATCTGTGAATGAGGAGAAACATTTAATATGTGGCTGTCTTTCCCATTTGCCGTGTAAAGTTTAATGAGAGGCTCTTGGCACAGCATGAATTATGTATACATTATTCTATTTTAAAGCCCACACCAGGCATCTGTCTTACGGATGGACCGGAACCAATGTGATGGACTGGTTGAAAATGAAGAGCCTGGGGCAGATGCGACAGAGACATCACAGAAACACATTACGAGGAAAGAGAACCTGTGTGTGTGTGTTTGTGTTGCTGTGTCCCTGGAGAACTTTATAAAATAAAATGTACAGGAACAAGGTTCACCCCCGAGGTCCTACCAGACGAAATACAGAGATGACAGACATAGAAAAACAAGAAAAGGAAGAACGAGAAAGTGAAGAGAGAGAAGAAAGAACAGAGCTGCAGAAGTAGAGCGGTGGAAAGCGGGAGACAGCAGTAATGAGGTGTTGTGAGGGGTCATGATGGTCTCGTGTCTTTCTCCGAGCAGATGGGTTCAGCTGGACTCGGTTCCGCCTCAGGGAACCTCACTGGGCCCAAACCTAAAATCACACACATCCCCTCAGGCTTATCTCAGCTGTTTGCTTCCAGATTCAAGAGCATCAAACAGTTCTGGAAAAAATGTAATATTACACACCCATGATTCTACTAAAATTCTCTCTCACATAAACACACAAATATTTTACATCCTGATGGGGACCGTCAATCGACCCGTTTTATGTTGATTTTATACTGGTCGAGAGAGATTTTTTCTTCCTTAATCCTGGCTCTAAAACTAACCGCCACACAAACATTTTAACGTTTTCATTAATACAAATCCATCATGTTTTTATGTTATTTCCCACAATACTGGATCAGATTATAAACCCAAACACACATGAATGCCACACCATGACTTTTTCTCATTATGGCCGGTAAGGCTTATAAACCTTTAGGTTGTTTAATTTTCTTTTGCAGCACCTATCTATTGTGCACAGACACACTCATATACACAATCAATATTATTAAGGCATAAATGCCAAGGTCAATGGCTAGGTGACACAGGGGCCTCCTGGTTGTCATAGAGACCTCCCTCGGTCTCCATAGTGACCTGGTGTTCGCTTAACTAACCTCCTGTGGCTCATCAATTTAGTGACCCAAAGACATGACTCAGATTGTCTATTAGTCGATCAGTTCTGTCCGGTCAATAACATTTCCACAGCTGAACTCCTCTTCATTTAATCAAAGACCACCACTGTTCTATGACTGCCATTTGTGAATAAAGCTGAGGCGTCGCTCATTATGTGTCTCTGCATCAGGGATGCACTGGCCTTAGGGAAAACACGGCCTTTTCCCAGCTGGGTAACCAGATTTAACTAAACAGCTCATATGCAAACGATTGGTTGTATGCTGTATGTACATTGTGGAGTTCCTATAGCTCAGTTGCAGTAGGCAGTGCAAAGGTTGTGGGTTAGATTCCCAGGGATCCCATGGACTGACAAAATACATTCAGCTTATACATATTAAGTCACTTTAAGTGTCCACAAATGTTCTACCCTCCCCCTAATACTGTCTTAATGAGTAAAACCTTTCTGTATGTCCCTTCACCTTCTAGAAGTCACAGACTGTTTTTAGTGGTACTCCATCCCGGCTACGTTCTCTTATTTAGCAGTCATGCTAAGCTGAGAAGACATTTCAATAATTTACATTTACTGAAGCCCAAAGCCAGACAAACCCAGGTCATCATGATTTTTTAACAGCCCAGAATAAAAAAACAGGCCCTTAAAATATTTTAACTGGCAAAGAAATAATGTAAGCACACATTTCAAGCGTATCACATGATCGGTTCTCCCTGTGTGGCTATGTCTGGAGCAGAGGTCAAAGGTCACAGTAGAGGGAGCTCTGAATAATGGCCGTGAGGGAGTCCGAGATAGCCAGAGGAGAAACAGGGAGGAATTTTCTCACAAAGGCCCAGTTTGTTAGTCTGAAAGAAAGACAGAAAGAAAGAAAGAAAGAAAGAAAGAAAGAAAGAAAGAAAGAAAGAAAGAAAGAAAGAAAGAAAGGAAGAAAGGAAGAAAGAAAGRAAGAAAGAAAGAAAGAAACAAGGATAGTTTTAAAGCAATAACTGACCAAACCTTTTGTAACATATAAATGTATGTCGACAACAGAAACAGCTCATTGCTTCAGTGCTTAAGTTCTGTCCTCTAATGCTGCAAACGCTCTAACCAGATCACATTACAGAACACACGTACAATACGTGCATGTGCTTTTATTTACCACCCCTGACTGCACAGGACACACATTCAGCTTAGTAGTGAAAGGTCACATAGCCACACATAAAAAAGACAGAAAGACTCTCTCTCTCTTTCTTTCTCCTACACAGAGCATTGTGCCTGCAGCTTCACATATCTCTCATTCTGCAACACCAGAGCCTCAATTCAATCATCTCAGGCTGAGCTGAGCTACAGGAAAAGTGCAAAACTGAATCATTTTAAGCCTCAGATCCAACTCATTCAGATCAATGCAGAACCCTGAATGCCGGTCGGTCCATCTTATGAAAAACTGAGAGTAAAAAAGAGGCAGCAGGACAAAAAATTAGATTCTTTTCTATTTACCGTCTGGCCCGATTATAACATTAGAGACACGGATTTGATAAAAACAGAGAGTCAAGGCATTAAACTAGTCTTCAATGTAATAACAGAGCTTTAGTATTTGATTAATGCATTGCACTTTTATAAATTAAGTTAAAAGTTTAGCCTCTTTTAGCCTTTATTGTCAATAAATCACAGTTCTGTGAAAACTAGCTTTGCATGATTATAAACATGACAGTATATTTTATTTATATACCTATTTCTTCTTTTACGGTACAATTTGTACCAATGCATCAAATCTGTGCTATGATAGCTAAAGTTTAGTTTTATGTACCTTATGCAAATTAGAACAACTGTGATTGGTCAACTTTACCAGAAACTACCAGAAAGTATTGAACAGTATTAGTTAATGCTAAATATTGTGTTAGCTTATGTTAACATACAACCTCTTAAGAAATTATAAATGAAACTCTACCGCAACCACACACGCTTATATTTCAACCACCCACTCACAGTAAGGAACACACACACAGACACACACGTGCATATGTGGTTTACAAAAAACTCATTAATTTTTTAATTCAAATAAAAACACCATTAAATTCGTTTTTTAAATCATTTGGTTTATGAGGACAGAGGAAGTATCCCCGTAAACCATGTTTACATTGTAAAAACGTCATTATACACATTTGTGTCCTTGTAAACCACACACACACACACACACACACACCCTCAGATCTCTTTATGAGAGATGGTTAACCTTCCTCAGCCTGTGACAGCTGTCAGCTTTGAAAAGACACCAGCCTTTCATTTCACACGCGGGAGAGCTGGAGAGCGAGCGGAAGATCGAGGGATGTTCTCTCTCTCTCCTGGCTTTCAGGTGGAGGTTGTTCCAATGTTCTGCCTTTAACAGCTTCTGCATTATATAAGAAGAAAGTGCTTTCATATTAGCCCACTGACATCAGATGCAGGAACTGGTGGAATATTAAGCACCTGAAGACAGTTCTTTCTGCAACCCTTAAGGTTTCAACTTGCACTCCTGACACCTGATGAGACTTTTACTGTCCTCCAATGAAAACCATCCTAGTTATTTGATAAAAGACATGCTAGATCAACATCAGTCTACATGACCTCCTACAAGAGGTTCTGAAGTTCTGGCGTACAACTGGAACTTCTCACGGGTTGCCGAATGCATTTCAGGACGTTTTCCTCATCAAAATCACACAGCCTTCACAATATTACTGTTTAAACAGCTGCTTGCTGTAATTCTTTCACAGAATGTGAGGGATCTGGTTTGTTCTCAAAGGTGAAGGAACATCTAAGGCTGCAGATGTTGCTCACTGTGGAAACACCTTCTTGCCAAGTCAGTCATTTGGAACCGTTATAACTTGTTAGGTCATCTCAGGGTGGTTTTATGGAACACACTGTTCTGTATAAGTTCACATTTGCAGATGAATACAGAGCCAAACAGGAGTCACTCTTATTTGGAACCACATTTAAGCAAAGCACGCATGAATGAGGCTTATTATCCAATTGCTATGAAATGGATAGTTTCAGTGCTGGCTTCTAATTGGTCCACACAGCGTTACAGTGGTGTTCAGTTCCACACTACAGTAAGTAAAACCATGATGAAAAATACTCATAGCAAATTAATATTTTTGTTGCATAGCAACGCGTTAATATGTCAGTCTGTAAATCTTCAGACCTGATTATGTTTATAGTAAAGCGGTCTCACAACTTACTGTTTAGTCATAAACTTAAAGCAAAACTAGAATCACAAGTACAAACAACTCTACAAAGGGACAAAAACAAAGATAAATTTTATAACTGTGTGAAACTGTATAAAGAATGCCAGTTCACACCCCAGTTACAGGGAACGTTCTCAGAGCATTGGCTAATGTTCTCTCAAAGTTCTTAAAATGTTATTGATAAACATTCTTGCTGTAATATTAGTAGGATTTTTTTAACAGTATTTATCACATATATCAAAAACATCAAAATGTTGTCAGTAGGATGTTCTATAAATGTTACAGAATTAAAATGTAACATTCTTACAACCAAGCTTAACTCAAAAAAACAAAATATAAAACATGGACATTCCTAGAACATTCAATCTACAACCTAAAATTGTATCTGTTTCTGAAAGAAACTGTGTTAAACTCTGCAACTCTCTGTGTTTTCACGCCACCTTTCATGTACTCCTGTTGAGTCAATACCTCACACCAGAGGCCTGCGTGATCGACGGAGAAACCTCAGCGCTTATTAAAGTCAGACAGCCTGCATACATAACATTCACCCCTCCCTACAGCGATCTCCTCATGTATTCTTTTAATCTCTGCTTGGGGCTGTTCTAATTGTTTTCTGTTGCTTTCATGATTGCATCACAGACGAGCAGTCCGGTGACAGCTCACACTGTGGAGAGATGCTGGGATTTCAGCCAATCCTCACATGACTGACACGACATGCGCTACAACACTGATGAAAGAGAGGAAACTTTGAGTGAGGGAGGGTTAGATGTGCGTCATGTTTAAGAATGTATGTCAGTACATCTAGTCTGCCCTAATAAGAAGGACAGTAAGTTTTCTGCCTTGCCAGTGTATTTACAGTTACATTTTACATTATGTATACAATATGTTTATAAATAGTCATATTCCCTGGGATCGAACCCGCAACCTTTGCATTGATAATGCAAGGCTCTACCAGTTGAGCCACAGGAACACTAACTAACTATTTGTTCAATTATATTCTGCACTGTTATTATGTAATTTATTTCAAATTATTTTGTCACGTTACTCCATTTGCACGATAAGTGTTCGCACAGCATAACTAGTAGAGCAATACCAGGGTCAAGGGTTCGATTTTCCAATACACACATAAATTGGTTAAATAAGGTTCATAAATCTGTGCAAGTTGCTTTGAGAAAAGGTGTCATTTTAGAGACGTTTTTATGCACTGCTATACGGATCGAGTCGCTTTTTGATGTCCAATGAAAAAATACAGGTTCTGCAACAAAACAACTGCACTAAAGCACTAAACTGAAATTGAATTGAGATTGAAAGCAAGACTGACAGTGAGTGTGAGAGAGTGAGAGACGTCACCTGTCCCAAAGAGACCAACCTCCCCAACACTATATATTTATATAGACTTATACATATATAGCTAATAATGGGACAGGTCTGTGTTTATTATACAGCTGTCAGTCATTGTCAGTGAGATCATAATGGGCTGAAACATCTCTTAGATTCATCAGTTAATGCAGATTAAACACAGGCACTCAAATCCCCATGACAAAACGTAAAAACTGAAGTGATTCCGGTTATGTGATGAATTCCTTGGATATGCATACAGCCACACAAACTTAATGCACAAACACACTAGTGATATCATAGTGATAATCTCATTCCCTGTCTGTCAAATCGCTTATTCTGCCCCCTACTGGCTCTAAGATTAACTGCATTTACAAGCTCCCCAAAGACATCCTGGCGACAGATAACCGGTAGCAGCATGCGGCTCAAGGTGTCAATGATAAGAGCTGGAGATCCTGAGAGCTAAGCGTGGGAAAAACTCAATGAGTTAAACAGCTTAACAAAACAACAGTCACTTACTCCAGATTGGTGCAAGACAGGAAGATAAATGTGGAGCAATGCATTAGACAGGCAGATGTCTACAAAACGTGTAATAACAAAAACGTGCCGTTACGTCTTTTTCAAATGAACCATGTTTTTTTCATAAATCAATGTTTTACTGTATTTTATACTGTATTTACTGCATCTATGTTATGTTATTAAACTTCATTTATTTGAGAGATGCAGGCAGTATAAAAATACCATGTTTTTATGAGCATGTAGCGTGGTAATACTATGTACAGTGCAAATACCACGGTGTGTAAATATGGTAATAGTTGGGTACCACGGTATATATCAAAGTATAACGGTATTAGCATCTGCATACCATCTGTAGCCCCCCAGAGACTCATCACACAAGCTGTGATTCGCAGTACAGGGACGCTGGCAGGTGCGAAAAGTACAGAAATGTGAAGTACACACACGTACAGCGTACCGGGGAGGTGCGGGGTGTTAATGGGACCTCTATGGAGGCAGGAGAGAACATCTGTGGTCATTAGACTGCATACAAAAGGAACCCCCCCCCATATTCAAACAGTCTTAGGGCCTCTTCTGAAACGTACCGTCCTAATTCAAAGCTTTCAGCTCCAATCATCATTAACATTTCAGTATGCGTTTGCATTCCGGCCAATCAGCAGACAGGAAGTGAAACTGATGGCACACCGACGTCTCTCTGTGATTCGACGATTGAACTCTGTGATTCGTCAAGTGTATTAATTGAACATAAATTATGCAAAGTCCATATCAGTCTAGGATCACTAAGAACTGTTGGCAAAATACAGAATAAAATCAAAAACAGGCCACATTTTAATGTTTGTACGCATCTAACTGAATTTACGCTTTATTCATAATCGTGAAACTCGTTTGAATAAGTATATGAAAAATACTTAGCCTTAAAGATGTAAGGTTTCTTAACTTTAAGCAAACTTTAATGACTTCATTACTGGCCAAAAATATATTAACAAAAACAAATTAGTTCCATTCAAACTTTAGTATATTTATAACTATTAATACATTTGCAAAAGTGTCAATAAAACCAGGCTTGAAAAAACATACACTCACCACAACCTTAAACTAAATGAATTCATTGAAAATAATGCTAATTTGCAATAATTCAAGCTTGCCAAAAACCTCTTTGTATGCATGTTTCAAACTACATACTGTGTCTATAAGACACACAAAACCCATGATGTCTCTGGCTCAAATATATATTTACTGTAAGCAATATTGAACACTACACTGCGCTTCTGTAATTTTCCCATCAGACTGTAGTACATTATAGATGGATGCCGCATCAGCCATATGGCTTATAACTTATGACGTGTGCAAGACCCGGGCTGCACTCCCAGCCATCTTTTAAAACAAAGTAATGAAAAGAGATTAGCCTTATCAATATTTATCAGCATCGTCTTTCTCTCCCCCCACACGGTGGAGCGAAGCCTATGTCACCCCTGACCAGATTTAAATCCCAAATCACAAGTCTAATTTAAAAGAGTGTAAATATCACACCGCAGATAAAAGTGACACTTCTAAAGACAATATCACATAAACAGTGATTGCTTCGCTTTTTTATTATTTAGAGAGTGATATTAAAATAGATATTGGATATTATAGAACTCATAAGGGTTTTAATATATATACTTATGCATAACATTTACATTTCAGTGATACGTTCCAGTAGTTAATGACATTTTTCTCAGAGCGGTTACATCTTTTCACATACAATCGTTCTAAAATTCAAGCACCGCAAACGCGGAGACTCTCCTTGCGCTACGGACAAATGATTGTCTGTTTCGAATTCATGTGTGGCCTTTCCTAAATCAAATTACACAGCTTTGCCTCAGAAAGGCTTGGTGAATTTCTGGGAACTGGCAGGTTTGTTACACGGCTCAGCTAGAGAAATATGAGCATGTCTTTTATTAAATTCTGATATTTGTGAGAAGCGTCTATTACAGTGGATGGCGTTATGATGGCTGACATCAGACTATTAGCCCAGTACAGCATGCAAATGAGAAGACATGGCCGTGCCTGAGGTGGTACAATCAGACATTATGAGCTAAATCAGATCAGTTATCAGACACGCAGCCTGGTTTAGCAGTAATAATGACACACACACACACACACGTGTTCTGTGCAGCACCACTGAGTGAAAATGTAACAGTCTGGAACTTTTGTTATTGTACAAAATCTGATCTTGTTATTTAAAATGTTTTGGGTCTGAAGGATCCCACGGCTGTCACAATAGCTCAAGAAAATGTACATGTTAATAAATTATTAGGTTTATGGCTTGTCTGTGTCTCTGAGTGCCCAAACATAAAAACAGTAGTAGCTACCCAGCTAACGTTTAAGAAATGTATGCAATAACATTAATGTTCTTATTACCAGGCAAAATGTTTATGTGAAAAATTGGTCAATTTGAACTTGACTTTCAAGGTAACAAAAAGTTTTTGTTATAAAATGGAAACATTAGGGAAACGTTTTTACAACCTAAACGTGCCAGCTGGGTATTTGTTTGCTATACAGAGTTGTTGTGTAACCAGAACTCCTTTATTGATGAATAATATAAAACTTTTAAAAGAATTAAAACACAACAGTTAGAGAACAGAGATATAAAGGCAATGTCCTCACAGTCGGCTGTCTTTATCTTCAAAGCTTTAGCTAAGCCAGGACAGATAAAACGCGCCTATATTATTAGACATTTCTCACATCTGTCAGTTAAACGTCACACAAGCTCTTGTCGTCTCTCTCAGAACGTTGTGACACTTGTGTCTTCCTGATGACTTTTGAGGGCACCTCATCATTCATATGAAAGTCATAACCAGAGGGTGGGCAAAAAACTAAATGAGGCACGGAAATGATGTTAAGACTGACTCAACAATCACTGCCAATGATTCATACTAGATTATTTGCTAATTGGATGTATGTGTCAGATCTGATGTACAGAACATTTGACAAGACGCAATTGTTCAAGGAACTTGATAAAAGAACATGAGAAAACTAAGAATAGGTTTGTGAGCAAATTGCAGATGCGTTCATTTAAAAACAAGCTACAGGAACAAACGTCAAAAATAATAGCAACATATGGCTGATCACGGCCAAACTGCTTCAGCATATTGTATCTGTGCTTGAAGCTCACAACAGACAGATACTTCACCGGATAATGGCAAACAGATACAAAATACAGCCTCCAGAAACCTGGTATCAAAAAAACATTCTGTATGCCTGAATGCATCACAGGCTGCCGTTCAAAAGATCAGAAATATGAAATAGCTGAAAAAGATGCTAAACCTGAATGTAGTGAGAAATATAATGTTGTTGTAGTAGGAAACACACACACACAACTCACACATACAGTATGTATGTTTATATATATGTGTGTGTGTGTGTGTGTATACATACACACACACACATTGTTTCATTGGAGATTTAAATGTACCACATTTCATTATTGTGCCAAAGATTTTGCATAGTGTATATAGTGTACAAACATACACACACACACACACACACACAGTATGTATGTATGTATGTTGTTTATATTATATATAAACATACATACTGTGTGTGTGTGTGTATGTTTGTACAATATATACTATGCAAAATCTTTGGCATAACAATAAACAATAAATGAAACTGGAACTGAAATGAATGAGTTCTGTGTTACGAGATCTTGTAGATGCAGTGGACGGCTAATACAGCAACAGTCTGCCACTGAAATTTACTAAGAGTACAGAGATCTATAATTGCACATACACTATCTGCAACAGGAGCTTGTTCAAGCATCTAATCAAAAGCACTTAGCTTGACAGTCACACACTCCCTCTCGTTCACCCCACAGACTTCCTCCTGTGTTTTATTTCGTACCGCTTGTAGATTATTTTGCTAGAGCCCAACCGGCCCACTCATTGACTCCACACAGTCTCCGATTAAGCGCCACGTCTGACCGTCTATTAACTATTAATGGAAGCAACAACTGTCACTAAAAGAAGTGAAATAAGAGCCACTTCTCTTTGCTAATCATGTTCAAGATGTCAGTAATGGCCAGCAGCGAGGGTCAGAGGTCAGAGATGCCATTCAGACCAGCAGATACTGCAGCAATTACGAGGAGCCCGTTTTAACCCCGCGACCCGCGTGAGCTCACCGCGCAGCTGGGACGTATTGGGAATAAGTCAAAGGTACCGTCTCTGTAAGCATAAGAGAAATGATGGGGCATAATTGACACAACACCACTCTGAATACCTTGCGGCGTGACCCTAGCAACAAGGCTGCAAAGGATTATGGGTAACACCACAAGGGAAGTATGGGAGCCACTGCTGGAATCATAGGACTAACCGGCCAACCACAGACGCTGAAGGCCAGTCCAATCTATTTCAATCAGGAGGGAATGTTTCGGTTTTTATTACTTTTTCAATTCTCTAATTCCGATCAGCCTGGGCTAGATAACAGTACTATTAGGCCCTTAGATCAATGTGTTTTTATTTTCCCTGCCCCTCTTCCCTCTAATGCACACCCCCCCCCTCCCCACCACCCGTATTGGGTATCGGAAAACCAAATTACTTTATCTCCGTTCCCTTGGGAAGACTGCCAAAGAAAAGTTGATTTGCAGCTGCACAATGGTGCTTCTTATCCTCTCATCTTCACCTCTCGCTCTCTCCATCTCATTCTCTGGCCCTTTTTCTCTCTTATATCTCTTTTTGGTCAGATGAAGGGGCCAATCACAGCACACTGAAAGAGGAAGAAGAAAAAGATGAAGGCACAAAATAATTCCGGACGATGAGCAAAGCAGAGGAATCCCAGATTCTCTGAAGAGAATCTCGGACAGACACGGCTCCCCCCCTTCGCACGCCGAGTACCAGCGCTTCACTTTATCTTTCAGAATTACAGCCATTTATCAGTCTGAGGAGAAAACTGTCAGGCAGAGGGGCCGCTCAGACGCACTCTAATGGGAGCAGCCACGGCCCCTGCAGAGGGTCAGGAAGGACATTCAACGAGAAACTGTAACTTGGCTAATTGAAGCTCCCTGACACCACAGCACGGATGAGCGCCTGCCAATGGCACCAAAAAGCTCTATTGTGACGCCTGGTTTGGGTAAACAGTAGAAATGTACACCCAGATGAATGAATGAATAAATGACAGTTCCGGAGGGGGTGGTCATACGAGGAACTTGGAAAAGAGATGTGGAGACAATTGCATGATTAACTAATTCTTGCCTCACTTCACCCACAGTCATTATCTTACAAGTTTAATCAGGGTCCCTCATCATAACAGAAGCAAACAAGGCCTCTCCTGTAGCCCCCTTTTGTTACACGGCTATCTTTGTCTGTTGTTTTGCTTGTAGGCTTTGTGGCAGCATGTTGGACCTCAGCATGATCAGGCAGGGCTTGAAGAACATTCTGGCAGGAAGATACAGAATAAGCTTGACATTGTACATACATAATTTGAAAGTCTCTTTCTACAGAAACAAGAAATGTTGCTGTACGTTCTCCAAAAAACATTATTGAAGTAATGTCAGTAGAACATTTGTAAAACACAGACACGCACACATGCATGCACACACACACACACACACACACACAATCACACATACATACATACATGCACACACACRCATATACATACATACATGCACACACACACACAATCACACATACATGCACACACACACACACACACACACACACAAACATACATACAGAGTGAAACTTGGTCCAGAAATATCAACATTCCCATTAACCTAAGTAAAGCCACACTGGTTTTCATTTCCCCTTCACACTTACAGACGCACAACTGAAGTCAAATCTCAATCCAGGAGCGAGCGGATGTCTGAACGCTTTATTTGCATTTTGGCATTCCCTTCCTGCTTGAGTGTAAAGTATTAAACCGCTTATTAGGGAGCATTTGATAGACTGATAGGGATGATTAATTCATCGACTGTGTGGAGACGTTGTCTCCATCTGTGTTTGGATCAAAATTCATTTGGCTTGGCAGCACCGAATGGAGGTGTATGGATCCACCTGCTCCATCAAATTAGCTCTTCCCTCCCTCCAGGTAAACCGCCATTGTCAATACACCTGTATATTACTAATGCGCGCTCCTTACCCCAGACAAATAAATAGTGTTTGACTTCTCCACTTTAACCATTTTAATTGAGTTCATCTCACAGTTAACCTTTTTGGAAAGTAGGACCAAGAACCCCATTTGCAAGTATTGATTGCATCACATGCTAAACAGTCACTGCCATAGCTTAACCCTCTGGCCCCCAAAGCCAACTTTGTCCCTCCAATGGAATTTTAACTATTTCCATCATTTCTATAAACAGCATTAGCAAATGCTTAGCTATTCCACAGACAGAAACATTTTAAAGTTCTGTGTGTCATCTTTCCAAAATAAGAGTTGAGGGTTTTCAAGCTATAAGTGGCCTGTCAAGACACTTTCCAGGTAAGAAGGTCATTTTAAGAAGGTCAGATTAATTTTCAGAGATGAATGGAACGTAGAATAAAAGAAACTCCATAATTATGTCACTTCCTGTCTGATGAGTAACCCTTTAAACCCCATTTCCAGTACACAATACACTATACATAATACACTACTTAAAAAATTTTATCACCAGGACCTGTTAAAGTCTTAGGGTCTTTGTGCAAAAACACTAAGAAAGGAATTTTCAATTCACCATTCACTGTCTTTAGCCTCTTACATGCTAATGACTTAAGCATGCGCTAAAAGACTGTAAATCTGTCTTTTGCATACTGCTGTTTGAGAGTGCTGGGCAGTTTAAGAAACGCCCATGTACAGTATAATCCACCGCTGAGGTCTCCACCACACTCCAGAGGCTCCATAACAAGGTCTTCAATTAGAAGAGACCAATTTATCAGGACTGGTATGATGAGCCAGAGGAACCAGCATGGCACCTCAAGTCCTGCTGAGACTGCACACTCATTATTCCCCTCCAGTACTGATGGTACCAACGTACCACTCCACATTCAGCCCCTGCGCTTCTGCTAACAGATGTACACAGTGATCTGTTACACAGACTATAGACTTATACTGGCTGGTTATTCTACAGAGTTCTATTGGTGGAAAAAACATGTTTTGTTGGCAGTGCTGTAGTCGAGACCAGCTCATCTTAGTCTGAGACCAGACATAGAAGAGACCAAAACTAAGTCCAGGTTCTGAGTACCACAACGTCTCAAGATGGACTCAAGATAAGCTGGACTGGGATGAGCCGGACTCAACCACAACACTGATCATTGGACATACATGTTAAAGTTAACTGTAGTCTTTTTACTGCAAAGTAAAAAGTGAAGCTTGCAGGTTTGGCACTTACACCGCAGACTCTGAAACGGCTTGTTCTGGATCAGATTGGAGCGCTCTCATTATTAACTTGAGCACATATTATTTAACACAGCTCAAAGTGAAAAGTGCCCTTTAAAGTGTTACAACTCCACTTGGTGCCCAAATATCTCTGCAGGTTTTAACAGCTGCTCAGTTTTCTATTCCAGCCCAAATACAGAATTATATAACTGTAAACGACAGATTTAAATAGCACACACTCAATCAAATGAAACAACAGAAGAGACAGGAGGATAAAAACCATCACTGCTAATAAACGCTGGATGGATGGATTTGTACCAATGAGGGCAGCGTAATAGGATGAGATGCATGTGTCCAACATTAGGTCTGCTGAAGAGGTGTACCTACACCTCGTTCATGTATCAAATTCTACAGTATTTGTCTTTTGGTGGATTTGTATTCTCTGAAAATCAATAGCCACAGACTAATGGGTTATTCAATCCACAGAACAAGTTACAGATGTTATTGTTGTATGATATATAAACTGAAACTGTTACACTGAACTACTGAACTCGTTCATAGCATTAGAAGTAAAAATGGAATGATTTGGAATCATCTGGCAACTTTGATTAAAATGTTGGTTGTTTATTTTTTAATCCACCCCACCCATGCCTGTTCCATTTCAGTTTTTGTTTGATCCAGGTAAACACAACCCTTACTTTGCAATGGTTCCAGCAGGCTGTTCTTTTCCTAGGTGTGAACAAACAGTGTCAGAGTTGGATTAAAGAGTCTGCTGCCATTGGCTTAAGTTGTTGTAGAGCTTTTTAAAACATTACAGAAATGTTTCAATAACGTTCTTATGACCAAACAATAACAAGCAAACCAAACTGGACTGGAACGTTCCTAGAACTTTCAAAATTACATTTTTGCTACTTAAAAAACATTCTTGCTACCTAAAATTATTTATTTGATACTTTACTCAACTGTATCAAGGGATCATTTCTTTGAACACATCTTTCACCTACAATGCTTTGCATCGGCTAAACTTGTCATTTTTGTCAATATCATTACTGGAAGACACCTGTAAAAACACATGGAACATGCTAAATATATAGCATATGCCAAAGCTACAAATAATCTCCCACTGTTTTAGCATACATAACATAACAGGACACCTACATCAATCAACAGCTAGGACGTCAGCTTGAGTCGGTATAAACTTTAAACATGTAAGCACTGCAGAGGACATATGTCACATGAGTAGACGTTAACAAACACTGAAAGCATATCTGTGTGGACATATGTGATATGTCCTACAATCACACCTGCTTTACACTGGCAGTCCACAAGACACTGCACATATGTGGCTGGCAGCTTTGCTGTGTCTCTCCCTATGTTCAGAGGATGAACGCAAGCTACCTGTCTGCTGGTGCTAATTAGCAATCTCTCCCTGTCACTCGGATACCTACAGGAGAGTTCGCATATGTACACTGACAGCCAAGTGAATATGGCCACTAGAAACTAAAGGATTGCTCTGGTGCCAGCGTGTGTGTATGGTACAACATGTACAAACAGAAATCGCAGAGCTTTGAGGCATTTAACAGCTTTGCTTTATGACTTTTGGCCACCTGAACCTATTCCATTACCCATAATCCTTATTGCTAAATCTGAACCGAAACCTATTCTTAATCTCTGCCTTCGAAACACCCAAACAGACTAAAAATTAAAGGATTTGCATGGCTTCAGAACTCTTTATCACAGCGCGTAGGCAACGTAACAGCAAAACTGTGGAGTTAAACAAAGATTAGATTTATTAGCCGTAATCAGTAATGCGCAGACAAGTTCAGTGCATTGCCTCAGTAAAGCTGTTGTACTCGCTTCTGTTGTGAATAAAAGAGCAGATTGCGCCGAACGCCAACAGACACAATGTTCTGAATTGATTCCACAAAAGAAGCTTTGAAAGAATGCTTGAGTGAGTACAGTCTCAGAAGTTTCATGCTGTTGGTTTGGAGTTAATAGATTGTCTTTGTCTGGCTTTTTGCACTCACTGACCCCGTTCTCAACTACATAACTGTTTTTCTTTAAGAAATTTAAAGAAAGTAAAAACACACAAAGGAACTTTATAACCTAATGATGATACTCAACATGGCTAATGTAAATGACGACTATGGTGACTAACAGCAGCTATCAAGTACCGTAACTCACGGTTCTTCTAAAACGAGTCATGTGACAACAGGAAGTTAGACAGTTGATCTTAAAGGTACAGTGTTCAGAAAATAACTTATAAATTATAGCTATTCTTACATTGTCTTCTTTACATTTCCTTACAAACATTCAAAATGGCTACTTGTTATTCACCACACACAACAAACACTCACCTAATCTTTCAACAGATCCACAAATTTACACAAGAACAACTTTAAATTATCTCAGACTTATATGTCACACCATCATAAACCATAAATTATGTCTTGCCTTTGGCAACATTTTGTCCGAGTCTCATTATCCTTCCAACAGTAATTTGCCCATAACTCCTGCGCTGTTAGTTTATGACTGCGTTGAAATTCATAAGCTAACGCGTGTTTCATGCGCTATCACTGGTGGCGAATTTATACCCAATGCAGATACTGATGATGTGATCATCGTGCAATTTACTAATAGCGTTGGCTAATAATTCACAGGCACGCTTTGCTGTGCTGTACTGTACCGTGTGCCGTGAGGAGAGATTTTTAGTTGCAATAAACCTTAAACGCTGAGACTGTGTTATATAGCAGCTCACCGGTGAGCTTGTGTGGCTGTGTGTGTGTGTTTTTGATAACAATTTATGAGATTAATATATAAAGCACAGACGCAGTACACTGGCTGTACACACTAATACATTTGTGCATTTCTCTCACCTCCACAAAAGCTGATAAAGTGAAACTCTATTGTGATTTTATATTGGAAGGGATTCAGGCTGATATTGGCTCTCGGCTGCTGCAGTTGACCCTGCGCCCTGCGTTTTGCTGAGAGAGGTGAAGATTTGACACTCAGCAGGTTATACTGTAACACCCCTGCTGCTCGTCTCTCCTTGGCCTGCCTTACAAAAGCCTGCATCTGCTCTTTAAGGCTGCGGTGGTAGAATCAGACATATGGTACCGCAGTATAATCAGCCTCTCGCAGTTTTTGCAGCTCAGAGCAGTTGTGTGTGTATCTGCTGCTCTGGGCTCTGTGGAAACATATATATCATTTATAAATATAGGAATATTACTGAACTTTACATATTTAAAGGTTAGTTTGTCCGTCTTACAGCTTATTCAGAAATAAATCACCTTATATTTATGCAAAGCGATAATGCATTTAATGCAATGCATTAAATTTGTTATTGGTGTGTTTTAATTGTAAATCAAATACAACCTACAGCACACCGTTTGCGGCTAACAGAACCTAGCAAATGGAGAACATTGTCAAATCATTGATTAAGGTTCTGCAAAAGTTCCTTCAAAATGATCAAAAAGGGCTTGCAGTAATGTTAGTAAAACTTTCTCTAACGTTACATATCTTTCAGGTTGTTCTTAAGTTGTTAGTGGAACATTTTGACATTGCAGAATTGAAAAAAATTTAATGTTCTCATAACCAAAACGTAAATGAAATCCAAAATCTTAAAACAGAAACGTTTCTAGAGCTTTGAAAATAACGTCTATATTGTCCTCACTACTTAAGGGAAACATTATAAAAACGTTCCTCTAACGTAAAATTGTTAGCTGGAAATGCTCTACCAGTATAGCTGAAGAAAGATAATATTAAATCAAATTGGATATAAATTCGAAATAGATGGTGCTTATCTTTATAATCTATAATGTATTTTCATTCAGAGATTTAAATTTCAAAGTTTCTACAGCCTGTTTATCAGAAGAGCTAATATGCTTACACAGGACAGACATTTAATCTATAGTGTTAGTGTTTAGCAGCTGTTTTTAGCACGTTACGCTGCGATCCAGTAAAAAGCAAATGACAAACTCAGCCCCTGACAACAGCATTGACAAGCAGTTAGACCTGTGTAGTGTTGTACTTAACATGTTAATTGCTATTACATTTTCCAATGGCTCAGTGAATTGTTCCCTGAGTGTGGCCGCTGACATCCTGACCTATTGTAAATTTTACAGTGATTTATTGGGATTGTCCGGCGGTCGTTTATATCCTCATAATGGTACAGCTCTGTAGCCGGGCCTCATGAATATTTCAGAAGCCCAATTAAACTAGCGCTGACCTCAAAAAGCTACAGAGCTTCTATAGAGCCAGGTAACACAAGGACAGTGGCATTATCGAGTCCTTTTTGCAGCTATCATTTACCGCTGCGTACCCTAAGCCCAACTTTTCCCAAGCCTGAGTGTTTTCAATTGTCATCAACTTTATATTTGTTTGAGTTTACATACCCTTTAGCTTATTCATACTGGTTGCGAAGGTAATATAATGAATATGCTAAACAGAAACTGTGGAATATATCCATTGGTCATGGAACATGAGTTCTGCTATTCACTGACGTCTGTTTTTATTGTTTAAAGATGAAAGGAATGATTTCCATTGCATAATGGAATTTAAATTCAAATGTCAACAGCAATTTCTCCTGCTGTACGCCCATATTTTTGCAGCTCGGAAAGTTCGGTGCCCTTGCCTGTCTTTGCGACTCCAGCTGTGTGTTTTTTTGCGTTTTCATCACTTTCATCTGCATTTGTTCAGTTCCTCCATCACTAAAATCTGAAAGCGTTGAATTAAACAGCAGGTCGGCTCTATTGAAGGGAATGTTTGAATAAACGTGAGCACCATGTTGGGCGAATTAAACTCGGTTTGTGATTATCGTCTAATTTCACAGTTTACCTTGTGGAGTTCTTTTACAAGAAAAATCATATTGCCTGCAGTCAACCCAAGCAGCCACGAGTCTTTCAAAGAAAGAACTGGATAAACAGTTACAAATGATTAAACTAAACAATATCACATAAATATATGAATTGTTATACTACAGGTTATTTGTGTGAATACAATACTGTACTTCTATTAACAAAACATTAATATCATTCCACACAGTAATCACTCCGCTCCAAATCCGTTCCAGGTTTTCTGTTTGCTCACTGATGATAAAACTGCAACTGGAGAATATGGAATATGGAAGTTAAGTGCTCTTATGCTAAATATTAGCACATGTGCAATTATCAATATTAGCACTGTCAGAACGCCACTCAGCCAATCAAATTTGAGCACCGTAACTGTGTATAAACATTAGCATATCAGATTAACAAAGCGCTGTAAGTAAGAACTTACACATGACTGCTGTTTTCCTGAGTGCATATTTTTTTCACCCCATGATTGAGAAGTGAGACTGGAAGGTTCACACTCTTCAAACAGGTCACACACACAATCACTCCCCTTCCTTCTTTTTATTCGGCTGGTGTTATGTTGATGAGAGCTCGCTCCCTCAAACGGCCCATTTGACCAGATCTCTCCTGTGAGGGTCATCGGAAATCTGATTCAGTGTTCCCGGGGGAAATAAGAATGGCAGAGAAGGGCCGGCCGGGCCTGGGTTATAGAGCCACTCGGGAGGGGGAATAGTAGGGAAGCGGGGTGGTTTCCCATCAGGCTTTGCAATAACCTCACCACAGTTAGGCAAAGCAATAATACGTCCACAGGAGCAAATAAAACCGTGAATAAAGCTCTTCAGTGGCACTCAGGTTGAAAGCTCACCGACTCTAAACAGTCACAAAATACAAATGCTTTTGTCAGTTATGACTGGCTGTCATACAACAGCCATCGGTAATGCCACAAAAAATATTTCCCCCGGTTGTTTTGCTGGACATAGAAACGGCTCCATTAGCTAAAATGTTTTCTCAGACAGAGCTAGCAAACTTCCAATAAAGCAGTTGTATTTGACACAACGTCACACATCGTTCTGCAAAAAACAACACTTATATGACAGTTATATTAGCTTATTAACTGCCTGTAGGTGGCTGTGTACACCCAGACTGACCCTAAAAATCAGATGAAGTTTTATAGTCTATTATATCACAGATCGTTTTAATGCGCCCCAGTCCAACACTACATTGTGATAAAATCCATCTATATATTAAAAAACAGAGAGCTTATTAACTTTACAGCTTCTCTGCCTTTAAAATCTTATTTTGTAATTTATACCGCCGATCAAATTTGTAACTTGGTGTTTTTTTACTTTAAATGTATTTCCATGCATTATGTGATACTGGGGTCTGATGACAAGCCGGTGAATGTGTGTTTACTGTATTCAATTATTAGTCATGCAGAGAAGCAGGCAGGGCAGGATTTACTGCATCTGTACACAACTGTGGTTTGGTAATTGGGGTAATTTGTGAGTTGGATGCAGAGGCTCTATGGCTGTATTTTACTTCCTGTGGCTCCAGCAGAGGACACTGCAAAACCTGCTGTGAACATGCAAGTCAAACTCAAAGTGAATGATTCCAAACTCTGTAGGTCATGCTAGACTTTTGTCTATGGCTTCATTAGCTTTTCCTGTAGCCAGCAGTGAACCAGGAATAGAAGCAATATGCCATACTATACTGTACTGTATTGTACTGTACATACGACCACTGTACTGTACTATACAATATAATACATAGTACTATGTACTATACTGTACAATACTATACTATACTATAATGTTCTATACTGAACTATAGTATATATATTATACTGTATAGAATAGTATAGTATTTTTTCCTTTTTGGGGAATTTTACTATAATGATTATTTACTCCATTATTCCGTTTGAAATGGCACAATGAAATTCATAAACAATTTATAAGTCTTAAAAAGTGTTTAAAGTCATGAAGAAATAATTCCCACCATTTCTGAGAACGACTCTCATCTCAGCTGAAGTTGAAACATCCAGCTGATCCTAATTCTGTCTGTCTTGTGACCAGACTGTGTATTATTGCTAATATCTAATCAACACTGGCTCTCAGTACAAACTTCTTTTGATCCTGCCCCTTAAACATCAAAGTCTTCCTCACCAGTCTGGTGTACTGACAGAATGTCCTCCATCTACCCTGAACACCCACACTGAAGAATACCAAGCAACCAAACTCCAGCTTCTCTGTCCATCAGGACCAACTCACTACTGCCCTCTAATGGAGACCACAGCGTCACTCAGGGCTTCTCATAAAGTGCATGTTTCCATCTACACTGATGCACTGAGCTCTGACCTCACACATCTCAGCCTGGACCCCAAAAACAGGTCATTTCTACTTAACCCTGAACCCTGAACTCTGAGGATACAGACCGAAAGCCATTCAGCAACTGATCAGACACACAGACATGTGAAAGGAGCGATCATAAATAATGTAGGACAACCCATGCTGGGAAAACCTCTGCCAGATTCCGGTTAGATGTAAAAAGCCCACCTCAGTGAGGAAGCTCTGGACCTAAGAGTGACATTTGCAGAAAGAGAAGAACGGTGGAGAAGAGAGGCACGCAAAGTCGAAAAGGAAAAGTTTAAGCACAATAAGAAAAGTAAAAAGATAAAGGGGAAAAAATGGGGGGAGGGAGGAAGATGAGGGCTCCTATTGAAGTCTTCCAATGGTGCTCGGGGTTAAAGAGCAAAGTGTGATGGATACGATCTCATTAAAATGGGAAAGTGAGGCTTTAATTTCCTGCACATGTTCCATCTTTATTAATGTCAGAGGCAGCAGGTAGTCAATTGCATTAGGCCTTCGATCACTGCCTGCGCATGCCCCAATGACAAACATCGCGCCACGGCATTGCTCTGAAGGAGAATGTTGTGAATATCGCAAGAAAAAATTACCAGCACATCATGGGGTCAAAGCAAAGTTTAGAAAACAAAAACAGAGCAAGAATGAAGGCCGATATGTGAAAATAATAATATAAGACTGATGTAAAAACGCACTGAAATTTAGCAAAATGTTTATACAGTGTTTCTGTAGCTCAACTGGTAGAGCAGCGCAAAGGTTGTGGGTTTGATCCCAGGGAATACAAGTACTGATGAAAGTGTGTACCTTGAAATTTTTGGATAAAAGCGTCTGCCAAATGAATAAACGTCTACAAGTCCTTACACTGACCTCAGATTAGAGTAACCCTGTGTTGGACATGCTTATATAACTATATAGATGTATACAGATCATTCAAATACAACATATTGATTACTAAAATCTTGTTGAATTAAATGAAACTATACAAAACAGAAAACACACAGTACCTTGCAGTTCCTACATACCCCAGTCAAAACATCTCCTCAGGCTTTTAAAAAACACTATCATATTAAACTATCACTATTTGTGTGTTTACAGTAGAGACGATGCATTGTGATTTTCTGTAGTGGAGGCACCTTGGAATGCCCTACCCGGCTATTGTTTTATGCAAATGAAACTTGCAAACGCGGCTGAGGGGAAGCCCATATGCAGTCAGTCTGCCGGAACGTTGGGAACGCGTCTCATTGAGATGTAGCCTGCCTGTTAAATCCACATGCTTTACGGCACTGTCAGTCCGACGGGTAGCGCCATGTTCGCTTCTGCAGGTGAGGCAATATTCACGCACATATTTAATACAGCTGGTCGCAAATCTTTGACTGAAACATGCATCACTGTATCTCACAGGAAGAACTTCAGGGCCTAACACCAGACTCTCAATGAGAGGATGGCCCATCATCTGTTAAACACACAAACAAACACAACAAATGTAGGCATTCGATTCTAAATCTGTAGTGCATTCACACTGGATCCAATTTCAGATCTAGATTACTGAGCTCTGATTATCCTGTATGACTTAGACAAGCAACGCTGCACAAATGTTTCAAATCATTAACATCCGAAGGACTCCATGGGATTCCATGGATCATAAAACAGGGGCCAATGGCAGGGGAGTGAGGAAAGTCTGGGAAGGCCATACGAACGAATGCATACCATTAAAACCGCGTACAGGCCAATTAACTTTGAACATTAAAATATGATGATGTGTGTAGATTCCAGTAATGGGCCTTAATGCTCCGTTATAAACAATATTCATCTAATGCATTCATTCAGAAATGTAACAGCGTTGATATTTAAAATCAGACCAAAACTCAGATTTATTCACATCAAGAGTAGGAAGTCTCTGGTGGGTTGTGACACAGAAATCTGTGACTTGGCAGAAGCCAAACTGGACAGATGCCAACAGAGACAGATTGTGTGACGTGCCCTTATCCTTTAAAATCATAACCACACAGGAAACACAAACCCGGCTGCTTTAAATACTGACTCACTTGCATGAGGATCAACATTTACATTTATTCATTTAGCAGATGCTTGTATCCAAAGCGACTTACAAATAAAGAATTTGGCTAAGTGGTTCACCCAACGAAACTCACATCTAAAGTATAAATAAAACAAATTAAAGATTGTTCAGAGAAATACAGACTTTAGACTTTTTAAGATGTAAAACTTTTTTAGGTTGTTAGAATGTTTTAGTAATGTTTCCCTTAGATCTTAGATAACAAAAATGATGTTTTTCAACTTTGTTGAAAAAAACATTACTCAAACATTCATTCTGTATTGTTTTCATTGTAACACAACTGCAAGCAATCTTACCATTTACAAAATCATTTACACTTGATGTTTATAAATTTGAGAGTCTATAAAGAAAAAAAATCTAATTTGCGCAACCAACTTCTAAATATTAAGTTCTTGTGTAAATAAGCCGTTAAAAGCATTTCCAACACATACAACAGTTGCGTTCCAACACAAATGGTACGGGACAACCATGACATCCGATCTTCAGACAGAAAATGAGCTAAAGAAACGACAGCAGAGGAGCTGAAAGAAAAGGTGAGAATATTGAGGGAAGATTTGTGCATATTCTGCCTGTGGAGGACGGGCGTCCCTGGAGATCTCCTGTCAACTTCTAACACATACCTCACTGATGAAGCGCCACCATAAAGGTTTCATAAAGGCTTCATAAATATGTATTACATTAGATACAGCTGAGGCTGAGATGACAGTCCGCTCCATTCAGATCTACAGTTTGAATGATTGCATGTCTTGTTTTGAAAGCTGATTCCACAAGCCGTGATTCGCAGCTTCTTTACATCTAAAAGTTTCGATCATTTTAGAAATTCCTAATTCACCAAAT
Organism: Yasuhikotakia modesta; assembly: GCA_036877545.1. Classification (NCBI taxonomy): domain Eukaryota; kingdom Metazoa; phylum Chordata; class Actinopteri; order Cypriniformes; family Botiidae; genus Yasuhikotakia; species Yasuhikotakia modesta. The sequence continues at coordinate 29,682 of JBAJNP010002176.1, forward strand.
TTGTCGTCTGAAATGTCACTATAGGTTAGGAAAGCTACAATCACGTTGTATTGTTGAAGCTGCAGTCCCTGATGTTTGACTCTCTAACAGCATCTCTGTTTGAAATAAAATGAAAATAAAATTACAGGATATTTTACAGATAAATTTGACGTGTAAAAAAAAAAAACTCTAAAATAATCTGCAATTCTATTTTTTATTTTAAGACAAATAAGTCACTTTTTTGCTGTTAAAACTTAATCTATGTTTCTGTAGCTCAACTGGTAAAGCATTGTGTCAGCAGCGCAAAGGTTGTGAGTTCGATCCCAGGGAACACAAGTACTGGTAAAAAATGTATACCTTAAATTCACTGCAAGTCGCTTTGGATAAAAGCGTCTGCCAAACGCTGGGCAGACATGTAGCTGATATGTAGCTGCTCAACAACAGATTTTTATTCACTTTTGACCATTTTTAACAGATTGCAGCTTTAAAATCCCTTTAAAATCTTGACATGCCTTGGAGGTAATAGATCAGAATGATGTCACACGGTGTAATTGCTGTAATTTTGTAGCTATGGAGTCCCTGCGGAGCATCTGACAAACCTGACCTCCTGCGTTCTGACATTATACAGGCAACCCACAGGGAGGAGTCAAAGGTCAGGTCCAAGCTCAGGGTTGACCAAGCAGTGAGAGTTGAGTTTGTGCAGCTGCCGGCTGCCCTGAACTGCATTTTATCACACCCGTGACCCGACGGCACCGCTGAGCTATATGAAGGGCCGGGCCACCCTTGAGACCCTAATAAAGACAAGACAAAGTCCACAGGCATCCAAAGAAAATTCAGCTTTTAAAATATACAGAGGAAATACTTATTTAAAAATACTTACAATCAAACAAATTCTGTCATTATTTTCTCACCCTCATTGTTATCTATGCCTGTATGACAACCAAATGTTTCAACTGTTTTTGTGCAATAAAAGTGAAAGCAGCTCTTAAATTTCTCCTATGAAAGTCAAACAGGTTAAGAACAACAAGAAGGGGAGCAAACAATGACATTTTGGGGTAAACTGTCCCTTTAAATGTGAACCAATAACTATTGGGCCATTATTCTGTTATTCTAAATCAATCACAACACCAGCATGAAAATAACATTGCAAATCTTTCTCAGGCATTTTCAGCGGCTAAACGAAAACAAACAGCTCGTTCTAATGCTGAAAGAGATTCTTGTTAATGTGAATCCATCTCTGTTCCAGCAGAAGAATGCTTTTGTTACATAAGCACAAGAGTAAACTTTGTACTTCCAGCGCTGATCAAGTTCCAATAATGGTCACGTGTTGTGACGCTCGAGTTCACCTGATAAGAGATGGTCTAAGGTTTATAGAGGACTATTGACTGTGGAACAATGTCAGCGCTCACATCTTCTCCCTGCGCTCCAGCCGTGGTGGGCCCCTAGAGAGACCCCTGGGGAGTTCCTCTGTGTTTGGACACCTGTTTGCATTTGGCTTTTCCTGCAGAGACAATTGTGACCGGCCACCCACCGTAAACTCTGACACGCAACGCTGAAGCGCCCCCTGTTTGAATACAGCAGTATTGATTCACACAACCGCCCTGAACTACAACAACGCTGCCAGTTTCAAAGCCTCAGTTTTTGAAAGCCACATTCACAGCTGGAACTCAATGTTACATTGTTTTTTTTCCACTAGGAAATGTATTAAAATGTGTCAGAGATCGATACAGCCATGCTCAATGTAAGCGTTCTTAATTATTGGACGTGACAAAGGAAGTATTGAATTTCTTCTGTTCTGTTGACCCAACACACTGCAATGACATTCGGACTCCCAAGAGAGGCCGGGCATCACTATCAACCCGCTGTGAGAGTGTGTGTGTGTGTTTTTAGTAATTTCAGATGTCTCTAAACATTCAGAATATCTCAACAATGCCCCACATTGTACTCACATATTTCAATATAGCCATTTTATTTAAAATCTCTACAGTCTTACTGTAGGTCAACAATTAGCTTGTTTTTGTCAATTGTCTATAATGTTAATAGTTAAGGTGTTTTTGGAAACCCTCTCGTGAGCAATTAATGAGAAACCTCTGAGCAATAAAACATTCCTCTGGGATATCTTGAAAACATGGAAAAACAATAAATCCCAGTACAACACGGTTTCCACATCTTATCTCATGGTAATGAGATAATCCATTTACACTTGACCACACTCAATATCATCCTCTGGAAATAGACTCTACTATTGACTCTCATCTTGAATAAACGCTGCTGATAAGCATATGCACGGTCATCATTCTTCAGCCCAATCTAACTCTGACCTCTGTCCATGTGTCCACTCTCACCTTGCCTTTCAGTCCCGGTCTAAAGACCTCGGCCAACAAGCTGTGAGCTATCTTTAGCTACCTGCACAATACAGCCCCCATCCTCAGAGAGACTGATCTCAGAGCCCCTCAGCATTGTCCTCACGTTCTCCTCAGACGCTGATTTACAACCCATGTCAGGTCGCCAAAGCTCTAAATCCACATCCTGCGTGGGGAGTCGAAAGAGGAGCGTGGCTGATTTAGGGGCCAGGGAGAGAGGGGCTATGGCGCAGATATTGGTGTCATCGCACAAACGTGAACCATCCTTTTGTTATCTATGCAAGAGTTCCAAGCGTGGCCAAAATGTCAAATGAGCTAATCGTTCGTTTCAGAGTCATAAAAGACACAAAGTACTAGCTGTAATGTAGTAAAATGTTACTTTCTGTGTGGTACTTTACATTAATCTTCTATATAACAGCATAACATGGGCAATGTTTCAAACAAACATTTTTTGGCAAAGATGTTTAAAAAGTAAAAATATCTTTAAAATTTTGCTGGTAATTCTTCCTGCCAACTGACGGTCAGACCCATCTAACCGCCAGCTAACACCCAGCTAACAATCAACTAAAAAAGGTTCTCAGAACGTTGGCTAATGTTCTCTGAAAGCTCTTGCAACATCATCGATAAACATTCTCACAACCATCACCTGTTACATCATCCACAAATGACCTATTGTTTGTTTTTATTCATATTATTTTACGCCAGTTTCTAACACTGTCATGAGTTCAAGTGCACTGCTACAGTTAAAGCTCATTTAACAGCACATTGAATCTCTGCTAGCTTTGACATTGGCTGACCTTGAGCCTAAACGAATGTTATCAAACAAAAATAATGCAAGTCTGCATTCAAACCGTGGGTCAGGGGTCATTTGACAATGTTTTATGAACACCGCATCTGTCTTTGATTGGCATAATTGACAAAGAACATTTCAAAGATCCCACAATAGCTCAAGCATAACACACTGTAATGAAAATGAGCTCTCACACACACACACATGTGCACACACACACACACACAATGCCTCTTGCGAGTTGGGCTACAAATTGAAAGAGTGCACCAATAATACCCAGAGAGCAGAGAGGCTGTGACCATAACTGTCAACATCTAATGAATGTGTGAAACTGGCCTCTAATTTTCTCAATGACATGAAATAATGGGCAAAGCTTTCACTCCTTTGAAAGACTGTAATGTACCACTCATGGCTTCCAATGTAAACCATTAGCGCGACAGGCAAACCACACATGCCCATATGCCTTCAGATAAACTGAGCTATTTAGCTGCCATCATTTCCACATCATGTGAGTTCATTCGTTATTTTACGCTGGAAAAAGTGCAGAAACGTGGATATTTTCCTTGTTGAAACATTTGACATCATGCACTTTGAGAAATTTCAAGCCCTGCACACTTTTAGGAAATAATTACTACATTTTAAAAGTTTCCGATGCAGTGCAAAGAAAAAATTGTAGCCTGCTGCAAAAAACTAGCACTTTAATGTAATCTGTATGGTAATCTGCTATAACTAAAACTCATTTGCCTGCAATTGGATAAAGACTACTGGGAGAACATTACATCACCTAATTAATATTCATGAATCAAGCTGATCAAATGCCCCTCCCCTTCATCTTATTCCTACACACCTCTTTATATAAATCTATATGACTATATAGCTATATAATACATACATTTAATATAAAATTATGATGTTTATGGACACATGTCATGTGCCAACCACTTACATATTACATACAAAGATTATTGCATCAATAGTAAGTACATATTGTTAGTAGTTTCACAATGGGCAAAATGTTTTAATAAAAGATGTTTAAGAATCTGTTCCTCAGTTACAAAGGTTGTCTTGTTCTTCCGTTTGTGTTGCCCAAAGCTGAGGTCCACCCCCTGCCTGAAGCTACAAACATTTGCCACCTTCATTTTCCGCTTCATTAAGCCTCACCAAGTTTAATATCGATAGAAGTGTACACACTGTAATTCTTCTGAGTTAACTATCATTACGTTATTAGTTTATTCAGCTCACATTTAATCAGTAAAGTGATTTATTCCCCATTAGAACCCTGGACCTCCTCCATCTGCAAATTTGCTGAGTTGGTCATGCCATTAACTGCGATATTAGACTTGAAAATCAGTTGCACAAACACACCGTAAGACTTTCTTTTCCTGTTCACACAAAACAATTTAGCTACAGAAGCAAACTGGGGAAACAACTTTACTGTGAATCCTCTGGAAATGGAAAACCTGCGAGTCCTAAATAATTCAGTTTCTGGCTGAACACAAAAAGTAGGAATCCATTCTACAGCCTTTGAATTGCTTTTACTGGAAGTTATAGACGTATATGCAGTATGTGCCATTTATATAAATGAACATCATACTTTTTCTGTCTGGTTTTGCCATTTAACTGTCCTGAGAGTGACTTTACATTCTTTCTGTTTGCTGTCACAGAGAATGTTGAAATTAGCCTCTCATTTCCCTTTAAATTACATTTTTATGGTCCCTTTAATTAAAACCAAAGGACTTAATTAAACTCCATTAGGCAGAAATTACTTAAACTTTATTCTTCTGTTTCAAAACTAAATTTTAAACAAAAAAAAACAAAAAAATTAAAATGATGTAAACATTGCGAGGAAATTTTAAAGCATCTTAATCTGTTTGTAACATTAGGAAAAGTCACAGCCTAGCACTTTAATGTCTAATATGTTTTTGAGCTCACAAATCACCACAAGAGAACAATGCTGGAAATCCTTCTGTTCAAACAGAAACAACAGAAAAACAGACAGTGAAAAAGAGAGAAAGAAGGATAGTGTAGAGAGAACAGTTAAAATGATTGCATGTGTTATTTATGTGAGCCGCTTGGAAATGGTGCCGTACTAAAACTGCGAGTGTGGGTTTCAACACAGCCAATAAGACCGGCTGTGGGAAGAAAGGAGAGCCACACGGATGGTTTTAATGCTAAATTGAGTTAGATGGGGAGCGGCCCGTCTGAGCGCATGCAGGATGATGAATTATATATGAAGTTAATCTCAGCATGTCTCGCAACCCTTGATGGCTGCCTGGGGGGAAAATAAGCAACGTGTGGTAGAAGTGGACAAGCCTGACACATTTTCAGCCTCTCCCCCTCACGCTTTACATTCACACACTGGCAGGCCGGGCAAAGGCATCTCCTGTAATGAACAGGGGCAGGGATGGATGACCAGCCGGCGGGTCTGTGATGTGTATCTGTGATGCTGGATTTGTGGAAGGGAGAGGCGTGTTTGATCATGTGTGGTCTAGATCTGCCCTGACATGTTAGTTTTGTGAATGATGCTGTGAAAGTTTATAATTATTTGCTGTTGTTACCAACCCATATGACTCTTTCATTCGTGCAACACAAACTACGTTATCTTTTTATTTCTAGCTTTTTTGTCATTTTTAAACCTTTACAGCTGCAGTCCTCAGACCAACCCTGATATTCTTCAAAGCTTTGTTTTTGCGTTATACAAGATACCAAACAACAAACAGGTATGAATAAATAATTGTAATTTTCAACAGTTTCTTTAAAGATTATAGCCGACACAACCTTTTTGAAACAACACAAGCTACTTGACCCTGGCAAAGTCACTCAGCTCCTGCTACTTTTTATAACTTAACATAAACTATACATAACATAACTAATATAAAATATAAATATAATATAACTATAACTCAGAGAGTTCAATCACATATTAATAACATCTAACCCTTTTCATTAACGCCTGACGCAAACACACACACACATGCACATACATACGGCCTATAACTTACAGCTGTTAAACTCCAATGATAGCGAAGGGCAACATTACACGCAGCGCGAGCGCGACACACCGATTCAGACGCTGCTCACACCAACCGGTTAAACCGTGACACACAGAGCCACGACAATGGCTTCCGAGTGAACGCGTTTGAATTTACAACATGGCACGATGATTGAACGCACATTCTCCACCTGTCGTCAATCAGGGAGTTTTACGAGTGATATCAGCAGACTGGAAGTGTCACAGTAAATTGGCGGGTGAATGCTCACAGGGCTGATGGCTTTTGAAGGAGAGCCCAGTATCGCCAACTCTCGGACCACGACTGAAGCCAAGCAGAGAGAGAATCTCATAAAAGTGTGAGTGAGAGGCGTGTGGCGTTGTTCGGGTGGTAAGCAGTAACTCAGCACGGCCTGTCACTGTTAACCCAGAAATAGTGGGGCGGCCATAAATTCAGTTTGTTATAAACGAATAAATTAACGTGAGGAAGATGTGACATTTTCATTGGGGGGGAGGTTTCATAGAAATGGACTGAGGTTACATCTCTTTTACTAGCTAGAAGGTTCTGGACCAAATGTGCAATAGGTAGTTATGAGATTTGAGTTTTACAATGACAAATATAAAGTAACAAAAACAAACAACAATCAACTAAAACAATATTTTTACTTATTTTATTAAGGGTGCTGCCAGTTATGGTTCAATGTATATTTTTGTCAATAAAAATAAATGATAATATAGTGTATGACTTTTGTACATCAATAAATATGAACGAAGTATACATGGCCACAGTGTCTACACAATATAGATAAACAAATTAATTCTATAGAAACAATAGAAATGAACGCATCTACATGCTGCAAATCAATCACAAAGGAAGTTCGGTTTAATGCATTCTAATCTTTTAAAAAACATGTTTCTCAGTCTGTTTGTGAGTGTGAGGGCACGTCTGAAAAATTCAGCTGGGTTGGACAGGTCTGTTGAGCACCAGTCAAAAGAAACTAGACACAGTTGGGAGTTTAACAGAAACTCTAAGGATTTGTATGCAAGAGAATTTCTAGTCCATGTCTGAAATATTTAATGTTTATTCTATGATACTTCAAAGAACTGCTGTCCATACATCACGTATTCTATACATCAAACCCATTTCACATGTAAACACTGCCAATATATAGATCCAAAACGTAAAGCAGACAACATTCTAAACAATATTCAAAGTGAAAGTGATTTATACCATTTTTCCAGTTTTTAAACACGTTCTACTTTTCCACATTTATACGCAGACACAACTAGAAGATATTCGTAGAATAATTTCCCCAAAGAGTTTAAACACCGTGACTATCAAAACAGGCCCGTTTGTTAGAGCATGCCTAAGCCAGACTGAGCGTTCAGAAAACCAGTTTTAAAAAAACATTACTCCTGCGATTCCACTTGGTGACACGAAAAATTCAACGCTGCACCATTAAATCAACAACACTGACTACAAACAGCTTTCACACGTTTAAACTTTGATGTGTGATTTAAACGCTTAGGGCAGCATTAATCACCTAATAATGCATCTGCAGTTTACATCCACCAATGCAAACGCTTGGAGTCTATTCGCGGATAATGCGATCGGCCCCGAGCCGGCACCTGCGTAATGAAACAAACGCCAGAAAACATCAAAGATTAACCAAAGCCGTCAACATCACGTTCTAAACAAACGACAACAGCCCCGCTAACGAGTGCGTGTTCTCCTCCTGCGCTACACGGGAGCCGATGGTGTAGCAAAGCGCATTCATCTGCCTGCTGCAAGTCCTTTGTATCCCCGGTTCTTAATGACTCCGCGAGGAGTGCGGTGAGTAATGAGCAACCGGGTGTTTGATGAACAGCAGGGTAATTCTGTAAGCCGCCGCGTCGCGGCCCAGAGGAATTGAGCGCGGGGCGCAGCTGAGGCTGACGGCAGCCGCTGACAGCCTCTGAGGTTGATTAAAGTTGACCTTGATCGTGAAGTGAGGAAGAGAGAGAATGAAAGAGAGGGAGAGAGACAGCGTGTGGCTGTAACCCCAGCCGGCCGTCCAGCAATCACCAGAAAACAGTGGCTGTTGCACGAGGAGTAATTGCAGTGGAAAAGACTAAAGGAAATCAATGCAAGCCGATCGATAGCAATTTGATTTTTTTTATTGCTAATTTCTTTTGACGAAGGAGGGGGTGAGACATTGATCAAGCTCATCCGTACTGTATCGGAGGACTGTGTGTTATTTATCGAGAAGAAATGCCCAGCTGACCGACTGATGAATCGGCCGGTATCATTAAGTGTGAATAAATGCTTGCGGTGAACAGAAACGAGACTGACGGTTAACCTTGATGTGAATTCCTCTTATGTAAATAAACGCACAACGCTGGAAGAAATTATACCAACGTCCTGCGAGGAATAAAGTATTTATGAAGGCTGAGACTCATCGAATGCAACCAAAGCCCCTAAACGCATTGCAAGATTAGTATACATATTTTTACGTTCAAAACAATGCCTCAATTTTTGAAATATTCAAAACAAACTAAACAGACAAAACAAAACAGACTTGGATGCGGAATAAGAGCTAAAGAGTTCTAATGAACAGATGCATCATGGGAAATGTTGACTCTGTTACTGTTACTGTTTTCCTCAGAATTCTGCACATACCTGTTGTTTGATCTAAAGGTTTTGAGCTCTAGTCTGTTGTGTATTCTGGTGATGTGTGTGCAGTGGCAGAAATCCACTGAGCCTGTTTTCGCTTCCTGACACCTGTGAGTGGGGCGGGCAAAGACCGATAATTACATACCATGCAGAATCAAGCACCAAACAGTGTCACTTTCCACAGAATGTTCCCTCTGGGTTAAACACAAACTCCCTACGTAAACAGCAAGAGTCTCAGAACTTATCTGTGTGTGGTCCAGCTCAGTGGTTATCAACTAGTTTGCTTCAGGAACTAGATTTTACACGGTGGCCTGCGTTTTATCATTTGCAGTTAGCTTTGTTTTTCCCCGCTGCTCTATCTGAATGGATCTATGATCTACCAGTTGGTCTGGTGGCTTTCTTTGCGGGCGAAGTAGAATTGCTCTGCTCCTATTGGTACGTCCGACTCTGTCTATTAAGAGATAAAATCATCTTACAAACCACTATTAACCACAGAGGTAAACAATCAGAAGTTGGAAGGCGAGCTTTATCTCACACGTACCGCTGCGCTTTCTAATACCATCAGTTAGATACCGTTGTGCGGTTTGCGATGCTTTTTTCTTTCCATTTAAGAGAGGCAACTGATCGACAGGCAGGTCCACCTTGAGGCGGTCGCCCTCGGCCGCCACTGTGGTTCCTGCGGTCTTATCCCAGCGATCTCTGGCTCTGAGCGGGACGCCCTCAGAGGAAAAACCATTAATCAGTGTTATTTCATCTCGCTGACACTCGCTCTCACTCACTCATTCAGTCACTTACAACCTGCTCTGTGTCCTCCTCCACAACCTCTTCTGCCTTTCCTCAACAATGAATGGATTCAATGAGCCTGTCAATCAATGTTTAAGCCCCACCCCCCACCATCTAAGTGTCAGGCTTCCCTGACTGCTGTATTGACTCCTCTCTGCTTAAAACGACTTCAATTTACAGCATCTAAATTGCGCTTTTGGATAAACTTTGGAAAAGGGCCTGATTTCACAAACAGCAGGTATTTGAAAAGCGATTTGGCCCCGCAAGAGCGAAAGATGTTTGACCTCTGCTGCCACGGCGACTCTGGCCGCAGTCCCAGTTAAGCGTCACGGATGCTGATGTTGACAGGTGGCTGAATTTGTGAGTTTAATAGGAATCGCAAGACCAGCAGCGTGAGGGCGTCAATCACAGGCGGCTGTTAGTGTGAAACACTGAGGGCGCTTGTAGCTGCAGCTCTGACACTGAAAAGAGTTGCATTTTGTAAACTCACCAAATCTAAAGCCATGTAACACACAAAATAAACTACTGTAATAAAGACAAAGAAATGCATATGTGGTAGTTTCACCAAATTTTAGCCAATTGTAGCCAATTTTCACCAAAGGTCTTCTTTAATACATAGTCCAAAAACAGTACATGGAGAATCTCTGTTCAGATATTGCAAAACCACATTTTTACCCCAGCCTGCAACAGACTCATCTCACAACTTTTCTTTATACCACAAATGTAAATGACTAAACATCCATCAGAAAAATGACTAAACATTTGCATCGCCTTTGGAAATAGAAGTGTACTCTGAGACACAAGCGCTTTTTTGAAAAAAATTCACTGTACGACCCAAACAATCGACTGTCTGATTTGGTTATGATGAGATGAATGATTTATGGTGGTCTCCACGCCCCACACAAAATAAAAGAGAGAAAGAAATGCTAGCAGCATGAAGGAAAAAGACTCTTGCAAGGTTGAGAATGCTCTCTGCGAGTGCTGAATTAATTTATGACTCTATCTGAAAATATTCGTTTCACAGCACTGATTTTCCTGACTTCTGCCTGAGACGAAAGCTGCTAGTCTGAGAATTAGCATTGGCACAGGAACACGCACTCGCCCTGTTAGCAGGTATCTGCACCCTGATGAGGGGAGACAAGGAGTTTTGGAGACTGGCTTCTGTTGCTTGGCTGCTCTCTTCTAAGGTTTGGCAAGGAACATGGAGTTCGTGTGAAGTCTGGGCAAGTCCGCAGGCTACATCAAACAGAATTTGCGATTTAAAGTCTCTGCATGAAAACACACAAGTAAAACCACAATTTTGTTGAACAACTATATCGAAACAGGTCATGAGAAATCATCTGAATTTAACAGCCTGCCCAGCTGGTATTTTTCATACAATTAAAGTAAATGATGACCAGAAGCTGTCAAGCTTATAAAATCATTAAAAGTCTCAATTTTGTATTTTCATGTACATCACACTAAATTTGATGTCAATATTGCCAAATTTCATGGTTCTCGTTTATCTTGTAAACAGTTGCCTAATGCAAAATGTACATTTTGTACAGTTCTGGACCTTGACAGACTCTGGACTCCAACTTCTATTGCATAAAATATATGTTTTTTTTGAGGAATGATAATTTATTTTGAGAAATGATAATTAGAAAACCATGTGGACTGATAACAACAAAAAATGTGTTAAGTAAATGCTGACAAAACATTCATTATTAGGTGAACTGTCCATTTAACATAGAGACGTGTATCAGATTTACAGCTTACAATAGTTTCTGAAAAGATTGCTTCAATGCATTCTGGGTAACAAATTTATCAATGCTGAGTAAATAAGTGCAATTAACTCCCTGATTGTTGATTTACTACAGCAGCCTTTAATTTCTCCTCCCCTCTCTCTCTTTAGCCTTTTTTCTCCTTTTTCCTAACAAACAGCACGCTAAGTTGTTCAGGCACTGATAAGCTAAGCCGTTCCCCAGCGACTAGTCGTGGCATTGAATGAGTCTGGTTCCAATACATCCTCTGCCCAACCAATCAATCACTGGCAAGCACAGCAAACTAATCATTTATTGATAGCACGGCACGGCCATGAATTTCTAATAGCATTCGTCTTATTTAACAGTCCGGATCAAACAGAGAAAATCCAAACACGCTGGAAGGGGAAGAAAAAAAAGTTAATTCCTGGGCATATCCTTCTTTTTGGCAGCCGACCGACAGATATTGATGGAGAGGACCAGCGAAAAAGAGAGGAGGGCAACGTGGAGGCAAAGAGGAAGAGTGTGTGTGTTGAGGGTCTGGTACGAGTATTACAAATCTGAATTTCATGGAGCGTTTCATATGAAATCGGGGCATCTAGGTGAAATGTTTCTCTCCCTCTGGGTGATGAGAAGTAGATTTATAGTTTTTTTTTCTTTTTTTTAACACTCCATCAATGTACGCTGACTTTGAACAGAGCTTGAGGGTTTGGGGTGAAATATTCCCACAGCCCCATAAGTCTGAGAGCGTTCTAAACACTGCTGTTTATGAACCACTAACTCCTCTATGAAACACCAAGGTCTACAGTCAGTCCTCCTAAAGGACTGAAGATAAGTTTGGTTCAGAGTTCAATATGAAGATCAATATGAAGATGCCTCAGTTCAACTAATTACTACTGAATAGAAACACTGATAATAGACTAGGTTGCATTCAACATGACTGAATAAAAGACACTTAAACCAGCCTGAGAAGGTTTGCTGGTCTTATTTAGTTTTCTGTTTTTAGGAAAGTTCCAAGTTAACAGTTTTGGGTTGCAAGAACATTTTCCTGACATTTCCATAAACCACAAAACATAACAAAACTATTATTTATAAATAGTTATACTATCCTATAATAAAATATTCTTTTGAAAGTTCCATGAGCATTATTGCAACATTATAGCTATTAAATATATGATATATATTGTTTTACTAATGCTGCTGCGAAACTTCTTTGAGAAAACATTAGCCAACCTCCTGAGAATGTAGCCTGAGAGCTGTTATTTCATTCAGTGAGGTTGCGAGACAAGGTGGCTGACCAGCTAAGGCAGCTAAACACCAGCTTGGCCAGGCCAGCAAGCCAGCTTAGGCTGATTTAAGATGTTTTTCAGCAGCAGATGCAATCCAGCGGCTCAGATTGGTAGCTAAGAGTCTGTAGTGTGATTTATTGTTCCACAATTACAGCCTGTTAGGGTCACTAGATGACACACTTCACCGCAGAGAGACACAAACAGTTACAGAGGAAGGAGATCGTGAGAAGACGACAGATGTTTTCACGTCTCAGATTACCTGTGGGGACGAGAACTGGGTATATTGGGCCTCTGTCGCCCCCTGCTGGTAAACAAGGGAAGTATTACTGCAAGTATTACTTACAGTAATAATATATCAATTACAGCGGAGTCAAAAGAATAACACTTACAAATAGGTTTTATCCACTTCTTTGGCCCAACATCTGTATTTCCATCATACATTACAACGTGCGTATAAGACAATTTAGTTTTTTGCGTTTCTTTTGAAGCATAAAAATAAATAAACCTGCATTCGTACATGCGCAACTCGCGTGCGTTTTATAAGCCATTTATTTTAATACACAGCCAGCACCGACCCCTCACCTTTCATTTCTGAGACACGTTTCAAATAAACCAACAAAATATGATAAACTCATCTGGATGGCAAGATACGAGAAGATAAACAAATGCGATAGAAAGGCGGCCTGTAATTTTTCATGATAATAAAGACACATCAGATATTTCACATTGACCTTTTCTCAAAGCAAAGCGCTGAGTGCGCAGTTCGCCCCCCTCCGTCATTTAAGCTCAGCCCAACAAACACTTATCTTCATCCGGAGCGAGCGCTCGTGTGCGCGCATGAGTGCGCATAATATACCGCAATTCATCACCGTGCATCCGTTTGACTCCAGAGAAATGAAAGATCTCTGCTGCTCTCGGTCTCCAGATGCTACAGCTGTCAAGGTCGTTTGGAAGTGCGTGCGCAATGGTGCGCAATGGGCGCAACGCGCGACTGCATACCCGGGTTTAAGTCTTAAGTCGCGTGCATTGAAAAACTCCTGTGATCGTTACATTTACATTTAGCAGACGCTTTCATCCAAAGCGACTTACAGTGAATTCAAGGTACACATGTTCTTATCAGGACTTGCCTTCCCCTGGGATTGATCCCACAACCTTTGCGGTGTTAACGCAATGGCATCATCTTAAAGCTTAAATCGTGCGTTTCAAAACCAGTTACGGTGTAACTACACGATTCCCAACATGTGTTTATAACAGTGATTTATAAGTTTAACTATCCGTTCCCATTTCACCTGTGATTTTAGGTTAAAAACTAAAGAGGCAGTAGAGAGGCGCTATATAACATCTACGCATTCGGCACATATTTTAACTTAACGTGACGTGCATTGAAAACATAAATAGAAGAATCCATCTCTCACTTCACCCAAATATCTTATTTTCCTATACGTCAATAAACGTAAGTTGGGTTGGCAGTTGCCTTCATTTGGCGATTCATTGTACCTGTGAATATTAACTGCTGTAATAAAGAGAAGAGGAAGATCAGGAAGGTCACGCAGAGCATGTGACCCAGTCTATGCTTCCTTCAGGCATAAACAATGAATAAAACATAAGCAACTAACTGCAGTGACATCAGCTCCTCAGACTGACTGTGAGAGTCTATATACAGTAATGACACCAAACTCACTGTGTTGGTAGGATGACATCATATACTGATACAATAACTGGATCCTGGCTTCATCACGGGTGGTGACTGAAATGATTCATTTTATACACAAAGACACAATAACACACAAAAAGACATTAAAAATCTGAAATTCATAATCATTATTTTACATTTGCCAGTGCGAATTGATTATAAGTTATAAAAAACCTTGAAAAACTGACCTGTTATGTTCTTGCTCAATAACTGCTTGGTTATATTTAACCAAAAGTTACAGATTATCAATGTAACAGTTTTACATAAGTTTAGGAATAATTTACAATGAAATTCAATCAGCGTGTTTCTCATGAGAACTATTGACTGCTTTTATATTGCTGGTGACAGAAGCCTAGAATCTTTCTCAGCTATTTCTTCCAACACTATTTGTCCCGCTACGGACCACTGCCTTAATCCATGAGGAAACATGACAAAATGATTGGAAAAAGCCCAACTCGCCAGAAAATCTCAGCGTCTGCAGAAGCTGTCTGCGCGATTGCAAAGTTAAAGCCTGCAAGTTTGAAACATGCCATTAAATGTCAAAAACCTTTTTTAACCAACTGTTCCAAAGGATAAGCATATAGTGACAGAATGTCAAAAGAATGTCTCGACTTTTCACCAAATAGAAATAAGCTCTGATTCGTCTCCTGACTCAGTCATGTTTTTAAATCTAACTGTACCTTGTATCTTTTATGATGCAGTACTTTTGTCATATTTTGACAGTAACTTTAAAAAGATCATGTGAACTTTAACACCTTTTGTTTGGGGATGTTGGTCATCGATTGACCATAAATAAAACTTTAAAACCAAAACCTGTGCAACTGACCTAGGAAAGTTGGTATAGGGAGAATATAACATTTTTCTAGAAGCATAATTTACCAAAATACTTTATGTACTAAGAATGTTTACTATTAATTGAAGAAAAAGTCACTCAGTGCCACCCAATAATAACATGTCAAAAATGAATACTGTTTAAGATTACATTAAACATCACATTTCAGACACAACTCTAGTTCTAGAATAATTCTAGTTCAGTTCTAATTCTTTTTCAGTTACATGGATAGTTAAGGATAGTTCAGTTAAACCGTTACACAACACTCATGGCAATTGTTGCATCTTTAAAGCATCTTATGTGGCTTCCATCAACATACAAAACGTCAGATTATTTAACAGTCTTACTGCTGGCATCTCCTTTCATCGCCATGTTGTTGGTATGGAAACTTCTCATGGTTGGATGATTGCCCAGAGGAAAAACAAAAAAATCCGAACTGGCCAAACATTTATACTGACATATTTCACTTCCATCTGTGCTTTCAGTAACCAACATCCGTATTTATTTTTCAAATTAATTTTAAAAGTATCAGATCTAAAAATACACAAAGCAACTACTGAATTCACTTTATTAATTATTATAAGCTACCAGTACCCATAATGCCACTGGGTTTAATAAACTCTGTCTTACTACAGGAACCATTGCGTGAGTTTCCTACAACATTAACCTAACCTGACCTCTTCTCCAGCTCTTCTGCTGTCGAAAAAACGTGGTGATGTTACAGTTTGGATGACCGGAGTGATCTGGTCATGTTGTTAACCGCTGGCTGACCCCAGAGTCTGAGTCTGCTGACCCCTCCATCAGGAGCGATGACCAGTCGGACGTGAGTCACGGGCCCGAGGAGAACCACCGACTCCTCAGAGAACAGATGTCTCTGGTGTGGCTTCAGCTAGATGAAGAACATCATCATCAGTTACAGAAAACAGAAGAATGGAGTTCAGATACTCCAGCTGAGGTACTGAAGGATCAATCGTACTTTCTGAGGTGGAAGAAGAATTCTCCACTTTGGACTTTTGTTGGAGCACCACTGGTTCAACACAAAGCTCTTCTCCTCATCTGGAGTCAAACCGCAGGCCTCAATCCTGCAAGAGTCTGGGAAGTTTCCTAAACACAACATTGCATTGCAATGCACAACATTGAAATGTTGCACTTACTGATGGTACTACGATTGTCAAAAGTTAAACACTGTCATCACCTTTGAAATGGTTGGTGTCTACTTCAATTTTGCTTATCACTCCAGGATGTCCAAGTCTAAAAATAGCCCACTCAGAGCCTGGCACCTGCAATATGCCTCTCTCATCCACCTAAAGACCAAAACCATCAGATCAACATGGGATATAACCTAACTCTGCAATGCTTTCTATAACAAAGATGTCACTGTATTCACTTCTAAGATTTTGGGCCGATCCAGGCGCCTGGCCGTCTCCCACCCGTCCCCCATGTTGTCGGCCCTCCCCAAGCCTATTAAGAAGCATAAACTCAAACAATCGCAGAGTAACCATCTACTCATCATAAAATCCTGTCAGTTATTGTCGGTTAATCTTCTCAGAACAGTTGAACAGGTGATAAATTATTTACTGCAAAGTGAAGCAGAATTCTCTTAAGTAATAATTTATTAAACATAATGTCTGGGAAACGGTCCAGATACGTGTTTGACTGAAACTAGAAATAGCTAGAAAACATCTGTAGCAAATAAATAAAGTGCAATGCATCTACTTGCGGTACAAACATTACAAACCAATCATATTGCGCGGGTGACCGTAGTGGGCGTCGCTGTAGCCCACACATACTCCTCCATTGGTCAGGGCAACCAGATCCACTTGGTCTGGAGTGGACACAGCGGACCACCCTTTGCTTCCAATGCCATAAACTTTCAGCCTTGCAATACCACCATCTGTAGCAGTAAGCATAGCCAAATATTTAACGCTGTGTGTCACCATATATAAAAATATTCAAAGTGTCATTTCCACAATTAAAATCCTTTCTTACACGGCTATTAGCAGTATGAATTCTCATGAAAACCTCTGGCAAAAAAATCATCAGCTAAGAAAATATGTTTCACATAAATGTGTGAAAGCACACTCTGAGTTGCTCTATCAATACAACATTAATATTTTATTATTTTACAATCTTGGCACGCATCCACTTTGAACAAATAAATGGCCCCCTTACATAGTATTAGATAATATGACACGGTTTTCTCATATTAAACTGCATCCAGTGAAAAATATTGCAGGCGGTCTATTACCTGGATATATGTTGAGTCGGATATGAGTGACTCTTTTTGGAAAGGTGACGCTGAAGTAGTTATGGCATGAATCGGAGTATCCCGGCTTTAGTGCAGTCATTGGGACAAGCTCTGCCCAGCTGTCTGAGTTAAGCTGTCAATCAAATTCAGAATGGTGTTCCCATACAGAGGCATACTATAGATTGTATGCATGAAACCTAGCGCACTAAAATGTATTTTAGACCTGCGCCACAGCTTCAAACTGACTCTGGGAGGCCGCCATGCCTGTACGATCTCCTTCCAGCGTAAAAGATGGTGTCTGATCTAATTCAACATATATACATATATTAGATATACATCCAACTTATATTTACTAGATGAGGGCTGATGTGAGCAGTACCCACCAAGACACGCAGCCTGAATAGAGACATATGGGGCATAGTTTCCAGTAAAGAAAGACGTGTCCACATCAAAGCCATGAATTATTCCTGGAACTCCTAACTGTATGATGCACCAGTCATGACCTTTAACATAAGACGTGAGACGTCGCTCTTAGTGCATATTTATATGAAATCACCAAATCCACTGTTGGTACAGACTGAGCAGACTTTGTGAGATTACAAAACATGCCCTGAAAACCAGGTCAGAATTGGAGTGCTGCGAAGAAGCTCTCGCACACGTTTATTTGATAAATCTTTAGAGAGGCTGGATAGATGAGAGCTGGAAATCGCCTGAAGCTGTTCTGCTATAACTAACTCACGCTCCATGAGTCTAGAGCTTATAAAAAAGTATGAGGAACACATAGTCCTATTTTACAGTAATCACACCTTGTTTGTGTGCCTGGAATAATACCTGGAATTCTTTTTCTCCTGGTTTCCCAGCCATCCATCAATTTCCCAAATTCAGTAAATGCTGTGGCTATAAATTCTGGAGGGTCCCGCTTAAGATCAGAACAACACAAGCTACTAAATACCACATATTTAATAGTCAAACACATGTGTACATACACATACCACAACACAAGCAAAGGACTTTACCTTCAAAAGATTTCTAGCAGGGGCAAACCACTCATCTGTGGCAAAAATGACCTTCAATAACAATGATCAAGTATTTTAATCAATTATATTTATTGCAATAACACCAAAACTTAAAATATGGAATTGCATATTAAAGTCACCTTTCCTCCAGCTGTTTCGCATGTCAGGTTGTTGAACTGTAGGAAGTGTGGCTGACTGCTGGATTTCTGTAGCACAGGTCGATTTGCCATTTTATACTAACTTCTAACTTAATATCACAAGGACCTTTGCGTACAATCGTCGTGGAACAAATGCAAAACCCCCTTTTTTGTAACGGGTTGACAAGCTGTGATCTTTGACTCCAGTGTTAACTGATCGAAGTCCACAAACTTCACCATAAACAACTACTGACACACACGTTCAGAAACGTTTGTTTACACGGGTTTGTAATGGTATCGCCAATAATATAAATCTGTCATTTATATTACATTTCCAAACAATGCATTTATACAACTTAAAATACTTTTCACATTATTTACCGGTATTTGCTTTCATTTCAGCGTGACAGTCAGGCAGATAACCGCGTTTTTCAATTGCGCCCTCTGCTGGAAATTAACATTTTACCTCACGAATTTATTTACAACAAATAGACGCAATATTTTTATACACGTTCGTAAATATTTATCGCAATACAACACTAAAAATAAAACCGCCTGGGCCACAACATGCCCTTCAGAAATAACACAACAATAAATACACAACTTAAAACATGTTTCAAACTTTTGGAGAACTTTGCAAAACAAATCACACAGCGTCATCAACATGCGACATACACACTTATAAATAAATGGAGGGCCCCATTCCAGCTAATATCTACTTACCTGTATGGAGAAGATCCATCGATCGATCCATCGGTTTTCGACTTCCAATATTTTGGATTTAATCAATATTTTGACCACAATTGAAAGTCGCGCCACCTTATGCGCCACCACTCCTTGACGCTGATTGGCTAGAATAGTCACCGCTTACTGTGATTGGTTGTTTATGCAGCGGGAGGCACAATTGCTCCTCCTTCCCTTTGCTTTATTTGGGCAGTTAACCGGAAGCATTTTATGGTATGTGAGGTTGCGTTATGCTAATGTTGATTCTGATTGGTCAGTATAGCGTCTGTATGATCCCGTAATAATTATTCATATGTTTTTATAATGAATTGTAATTCATATATTTTTTCTCCTAACATTCATTCTGGGAGCGTCAGTAGTTTTAGGAATGTATGACAAATAAGGAGCAGTTGAGAACATCTTACACAGATGGACTGACAGAAGCACACGTGCACAACACACTCGTCGTTTAATGACAGGTTGATCTGAGGCCTGTTGCAGGTTAGGGATGCCAGTCTGCCAACCTTGACACATCTCCAGTTCATTATAGCTGGTCAAGCCAAGATTGACATGTTTACAACCACTTTAACAGCACATTGACTGTTGTCATGAAATTTTGTTACAGGAGAGTAGCAGAAGATATTGTTCCCTAGTACACCAGGTTTAGAATATTTCAACCTGTATTCATAAGATTAGATTTTGTCTTTTGTTGATCATGTGTAAACCAGAGCAACCTTCCCATTCCATATTGTATTTTACTAATCCTTTCGTTGCCACAGTCTTCTGTAAGACTGTATTTGCAACTAAACCATATTAGGGAATAATGTATTATAGTTGTAACTACTTATACAAATACGTAATGATACCAAGTTAGTTAAAAATCATGTGACAAATATCACACAGCTGAAACCAGTGCTCATTTTTTAAATTAATATTATTAGTACATACCGACTGAATAACATTACCATTAAGCTTTTATAAAGCTCTTACATAAATGGATGGATGGTGCAAAATTTAACCCATATCTTTTGATGGCACTCAAAGTCCCCTTCCCTTACACACACATCAGCCATTCACATTTGCATCATAAAGTAATCAGTCACAGTAAAACTCAACACACAAAGTGACAGTAAACAAATTTATTTTGTCATCTGCTTTTACAGTTGGAATTCAGGGAATTCAAATATCACATCCTTGCCTGTGAGCTTCTTATAGACACCAGAGAAGGTCTCAACCTGAAACAGAATCACAAATTAGCTAAAAGGTACTAAAAAAAATGCAGTTAAAAAATTATTAGCCTCAGGTCAATTACATTAGATGGCTGAACTCAACACTAGTTAAAATTAATTGATGGGTTTTCCAAAGTAACGCAAGCTGATAAACCAAGTTAATATCATCAGTTAAAACTTTATACAATTAAAAATTACATGCATTCTTACCACACATTGAAATTTGCTGAGCAAAATAATCCAGTCAGCTAAAATAGCATTCCCAATAATAAATACTGTGCACTGCATGGTTTACCTCCCCAGTAACTGCCCTAAGGGCTCTGGAAAGGTCTAGGAATATACAGGACGCTGTCCACACCAGCCAGAGGCCGGGGACAAGCTTGCTATCCAACGTCGTGGAACGGGACTATACGTCATGGCACCGAAGTGCTACGCTCCCTTACGCCACACAGACAGAGCCACATGAGAGCCATCTCACAGGATTATCCACGTTGGGTCTTTGCTAACAGACAGTAAGCACTCACTTTGTGTTCAACATTGTTTTGCTGCGCCTTGTCGAGGTGGACCTTGATGAGCCTGCTGCTGTCCAGTTTCACACGGATCCTCTTGCCAACAATCTCACTTGGGAAGACCAGGTCCTCAAGGATGGCATCATGCACCGCAGTCAGAGTTCGGCTAAAAGACAGATCACAATTTTCAATGGTCAAATCCTTCACTCACCCTGTATTAAGATCAAGTCACCTAAAATGGAAACGCATCCTAAATATTCTATTAGGTTTGTGCACTGCATGGTTTACCTCCCCAGTAACTGCCCTAAGGGCTCTGAAAAGGTCTAGGAATATACAG
>JBAJNP010002177.1:0-15455 GCA_036877545.1 Yasuhikotakia modesta
ATTGCATTCGGACCGAATGCAGTGATTGGACAAATATTTTATGGTTCCATGCCTTTCAGAAAAGATTAATGTGTGTGTAGAATATGTTTTGAGCACTTAGTATTGCTGCAGGATGTAAAGAAACTAGCAAATAAAAGAAGCATCTAGAACCGGAAGATTCTAGAACCGGTTTTAAGGCTGATAGATTCTCTCTCTCTCTCTCTCTCTCTCTCTCTCTCTCTCTCTCTCTTTCTCTCTCTCTCTGATAGATTTAGAGGCTCATGTTGATAGCAGCGGCTCTGCTGTGTGACTTTATTTGGTCAGGTCTTACATGGACGGCGGAGGTCTTTGATCTCAGTGGGTTTTCAATGATAAACAGAAACACAGATAGCAGCTACAAGCTTTACGGGGACTGAGGTGGATTTTACGGCGCTGTATTTATTTTATAAGCTCGGGGGGGCAGGAAAGCTCAAAAAAGGGGAATGTGGCCCCTCAGAAAACTTTACCTGTGAGGGTCTCGGTTTTGACCTCTTGCGTTCAAAAACAGCTTAGCTGGACTGAGGCAGAATGCGGAGAAACGGAGAATAGGACATGGTGAGAAACACACAGTATCACACAGCCATCTCTCGCTCGTTCCCACAGAGCAAATTGCGGCGGTTTCCTGCTGTAGTTTACATTCCCAAAAGCATTGTGGCAGGAGTCTTCTGTCAGCGTGAGCAGAAGATGTGTGTGTGTTCTGAGCCTGTCACACACGTCAAACGCTGGGCTGCATGTTTTAGATCAGTTGTGATCTGAGGTGGTTGATGAAACATCTCACTTGTTCTTCTCTTCTGTTCTGAAGGACCTGTCAGAAAGCCCAAGTATGTGGAGAGTCCACGTGTTCCTGGAGACGCCCTCACACCGCCGCTGAAGAAGACGAGCGACCCTTCGGCTGGTGAGTGAAGACTGTTGCACACGTGTTATTTCTGTGTTAACTGACGGTCAATAAAATCAGGGCTCACAGTTAAACACAAGCTTAAAACTCCAGATGTAGCAAAGTTATGCAAATAAATAATAAATATTTGTAA
The DNA here is from genome assembly GCA_036877545.1 of Yasuhikotakia modesta. NCBI lineage: Eukaryota > Metazoa > Chordata > Actinopteri > Cypriniformes > Botiidae > Yasuhikotakia > Yasuhikotakia modesta. The sequence continues at coordinate 1,047 of JBAJNP010002177.1, forward strand.
TATTATACAATAAGTAAGTTGTGTTTACTTAAGTATTCCATCTGGACTTTGTGAGTGCAACGTGTATAAAATTCAGAAATCACAAGTGACTGGAAAAGGTTCGGAAGTTCATTGCTTATGAGGTGTGGGAAAAATATGATATTCCCAAATATTTACTTAGGATAAATTATATTTGTTGCTTGAGACTTTGTGATAGTGTGTTTTTGTGTTAAATTGTGTGTGTAAGGAAAGCTATATATGCCCAATTGTGTCCGCTTGATGCATTTTGAATGAGATAATTATATGTGTGTATCTGCAGTCTAAACACACTATATATAACTGTGTGTGTGTGGTTCTTTCTTTCTCTAGAAGTGTGTGTGTGTTTGTGTGAGTTGTGTGTGTATCTGCACTTGTCTGTGGATGTGTCATTTCCAGGCTAGAGTGTGTGTGGAGTTCTGTTGGGTTAGAATAGACTGGGCAATGTTGTCTTAACCAACTCTGTGTTTGGACCCAGATCTTGTCATTATATTTGTGTGTTAGAGATTCTTTCTGGTGGGTGTGTTTGTGTGTGTTTGTGTGTGTGTGCGTGTGTGTGTTTGTGTGAGATATCAGAGCTTTCCAAACAACTGTGAACGCAGGCTGGCGCCAGTAGAATGCCAGCTGTCCACATCGCTGTATCACGGTCACATGATGTCATCAAAAGGCGTCCGTACTGCAGGGCTATCGGGGATGAATGCAAACGGCAGCAGCTTACAGTATATACGCAGACACCGTATGCAATAGCTGTTGACTAATTCTGACTGATGCCAATATTCAGACAGACAGATGGCCGGTGTTAAACGTAACGCTCATGTGTAAAGCCCCTTGCATTGGCGGAACACATTATCCCACTCAGTCTACATAGTGTACAAAAACCACAGCTAGTAACCCAGTCCAAATGTTCCCTTTGTCTTGGTAAACATTGTCTGGTCCAGTATGACCCGCTGTGGATTTTCAGCTCGTATTTTACTGCATGTCTGTCATAGTTCGGTGACACACCCCAGTTATCCCAACCTCACCTCCAAACGCAGGCATTAGGGTCAGCGGTGTTTACATGTGCAGTCCGCCACACGTTATTTTAACCCTGAGATAGTTTACAGATAGCATCTCTGTGCATTCCTGCCGGCTCAGGTTTCGCCTCAGAACGAACACATTTGAAGTGAAATGGAAGCAGATACACCAGCTGTAACACAATGTAACGTCATGACATAATTAACCTGATAGCTTAGCTAACAGGGAATGTTCTCAGAATGTTGGCTTATGTTCTCTAGAAGTTCTCTCAGCGTTATCAGAAATCTTGCAGCAGTGTTGGAGAACATTTGATTCTGCTACATGAAGTTGTTAGTAAATCGCTATTTTTAAGTCTAGACTAGAACTTTAAAAACAACATTTTTAACGTTTGTGTTATTCAGTGGAAATGTTATTGAAATCTAAAATTGTTAGCTAGATTTAGCCGTAGTTCACATTTAATTGTTGGTGTTGATGATATCTGTTTTGATGCGTTGATGCTAACAAAACTTCCTGTCTTTTATCACAAAACGAACAAGAATGTTTCAAGAGCAATACCATTCCTGAGCCAATCAGATTTCAGATTTAGCTTTAATGCTAATATCAGGCTCAGGTTTGGGATTAGTTTAAGATCTTATACAGTCTATTATTTCCCTCTAGTCTTAGTCTGAGGTTTAGGTTACGGTTTGGGATTGAGTTAGAAATTCATTTATTTTCTTTTATATTCATTTATTCATTGATTTTGTTCTAGGACTGAGTAACATGCCTTACTCAGCAAACCACATCCACATTATTATAGTTATGCATTTTAAATTGATGTTGTGAAGTTTATACAAAAACAACGATTTGATCAGCGAAAACTCGGAAAAAATATTTATTTTAGTGAACAAAAGCATCTTCAGTATCATAGTTTGTCATGTCTTAGTTTGTTTATATGTTAAAAATGTGTTTTTGTACATTGTGCCCTTCTCATGTATATTGTGTATAACAGCAGGAGTTTTTGTGTACAGCTGCTTTTCCCAACACCATCATGCGGAGAACAGTGGGATGCAAAACAGCTCACGGCATTCCCAAGACTTTTCCGACCTTCCTGGGAATGTGAAGTCTCTCTCCATAAATACCTGTTCTCACGCCTCATCTCCGAACATTTAGTGAAAGTGTGGAGAGGGAAAAAACACACAGCGCTGTGTTGAATTAGTTAGCGTGCTTGACTGATTGCATTAATAATGTATAATTAGCCTCAGTGTGTGTGTAGATGATAATGACGGCTAATTACTGTGTTCTGCTGCAAGAGTTTCAGCTTTTTGACTCGCAGTAGTCAAGTAAAAAGTGCGGTGGGCGTTCATTCATTAACACACACTTGTTTTCAGTCAACCTAAGTTGGAACGTTTCAAAATGGTTGTGCAGAAGTTAGTCAGACATCAGAACTGCTGCCAAAAGTGACTCAAGCATATGACTTTTGTGTGTTTGTGTTGCTTAAGAGTTTTGATGAATGAATGCATGAATAAATAGGCAACTCTATGCAGATTACAGACAGGAAATGAACAAACATAAGGAAAACGTCACTGAAGACATAACTAGACATAACTACTTATAAGCACTTTCATTTCATTTCACTCAGCTAACCAGAGTTTCATGGTCAACTAGCTTCACCAGAAACATAGACACTGTTCAGCGTGGCTGTACAATGGTAGAAAACACACACACAGCAGTGCGTTTCATGTGTATCGTCTCACTTTTTATGGCCTGTAAATCACACAGGAGGCAACAATGTTGTTTTGGTTTTTGCCCTTTGGTTCTGACATTATTTAAATCGCAGATCCAGAGCATCTTTTATGTATGTATCCAGAGGCTAAATGGAGATAAATCTGCAGATGGTTGTTGTTTTCCAAACAACAGTGGCATTTGATACGAGACACGTCAAACTCTATTTTGCATTATTCTCATAAAATAATGTTTTTCTCTCAGTAACATTGGGACTGTTTCGCTTTTTGCTTATTTGTGACAACAACACAGATCTGTGTGTCGCTCACGACATCACACACGAGATGAGCCTGTCTTCATCTTTCTGTAAAACACCACCTGTCATCATTTAATGATTTTATTTGGTGGTGTAACGTGTGCTTCACATTTGTGTCACCATGTGGAGATCCAGAGGGAACTCTTGGAAGAACTTCTGATAAGTTCTTCTGATAAGACCTTTTTTTGCAGTTTATCACAACGAGAGTTCTGTTTAAACTGTATTGTTTTGCATTTAAATTGTGTTGCGCTTTAAATATAAGTAGATTGAAATGGTGTGTACACAGTAGGTGTGTTGTTTGAGGTACTGTAGACACTAATATAAAGTGGGTCAAAGTTAGTAGTCAGCAGATCCTGCCAGTGGTTCTATAAAGGTTCTGGTTGTGTTGGCAGTCCTGAGACGGATCCATTTCACAACCGCTCTGTCTTATTCCCCCGGGGATTATGGGTAATAAAGCAGCTGTTTAGCGTCTGCTATCACTGCAGTATTGAATGGACCAGCCTCTGTAACACCAGGCAAATCTGTGGCTATAAATTTACATTACATTGTGGATAAGGTCTGATCCCTGCAAAGGTGAAATATCGCTTTATGCTTTGCAATGTGTTGCCTTGTTACTTTGGACTTATGTGCAACAGTTTATAATGTCTTGCACAGGGACTCAACTTCATCTGCATCTATTAAAATATTCGGTTTGTTCTGATCTGTCTGTGACACTTACAAACCCTCGTACCTGAGGTTGTTTTGTTTGTTTTAAACTTCAGACAAGTTCATTGTCACTAGACACTTTGATTTTCTAGTCATAATAATATTAGAAAAGTCTTAAATCCTCATTTCTCTAGCTGAATGAGAAGCGGTTCAGGTTAGGCCACGATGAAGAGAAGAGTTTGAAAAGAAACAAACACTCTCGGGTTGTTTTGCCCTTCAGTCCTGATAGACAGGAAGCAGAATGCTGCCACGTGACATCTGTTGCTTTGTAGAAAGTGCTTGTCATAACTGAAAGAAAGTTTAGCTTGCATTGATTTTTATATATCTGGGCTGGAAACCTAATTTCATCTCAGGAAATTGGTCTCTTGTGTGGTCTTCTGAAAGAGGGATTCACTTTGTGAGGCACACAGACAAGAAAAGGGTAATATTTGATGAAGGACGGCAATGTTGTTTACAAAGTGATTGCCTCTCGAAATCTCTAACCAAAACTTCTGTGCCTTGATGAGACACTTCAAAACGGTTTAATATTGAGACTCACATTAGCTCTTGATCCTCAGGTAAACTGTGTCGGTTTTCTCCCAAAAGCTTCCAAATCTGGCCCTTAGATGATGTCATATTTAGGTAAGAACGTTAGATTTATTCTAAAACACACCGGATCCTTAACTTTCTGTGGTTTCACGTCCATCAGTTTTTATGGTTGTTTTAGAAGTGAAATAATGTGCGTTTCCTTGCAGGATTGGACAAAATTCAAGCTGAATATGATTCAGAAGTCAGACCTTATGGTGATGCGAGAAAAATTCTGCCTCATGTTGTTTTAAACCTGTGTGCAGTTTTTTTCCTCAGGAAGATGAAAGGAGAATTTCTGAAGTCTTTTGAAGCCGCATGATACGCTTTGTGTGACAAACAGACTGGAATTATTATGACTGTAACAGTCTAACAATGTCTTGCCATCCATTACTTACTTCATAGAAATCTTCATTAGGCAGAACATGTTTCTGATTGGACTTGATCGGTTGTCATGGAGATGATGCAGGATGGAGGAAGATGGTTCGAGGTCTAATAAGGTGAACCTCAGCCAAACAAGTTCAGCTTTTATTTAATCCTTTAAACAGACTGACAAGAAGAAAAGAGAAATCTCTGCAGATTCATAGATGCATATTTTGAATTATTAATATTCATGTTTCACTTTTGATGAACAGTAATGCTGCTTAATGGCAACTATTTTGATAATTGATCAATTAATTAAGAAATGAATTTTGATAATTAGTTGCATTACCTATTTTGTCTTATACCAATAATGTCACGATACAAAACACCAGAAAGTTCCTGAGATTTAGCCATAATTTTTCCCGATTAATTTTAGTGAGAAATTTGATCATAATCTTAACAGGTTTGTGAGATTCTGCCAGTATGTAAATGAGTTTTATTGCATGTATAATTTATCTTATAACCAGCACAAGTGTCAAACAGCTGTTATTATAATTAATAATGTGACCCAGTACAGTGACCCTCTGCTGAACTGCACCAGAACCCAACTGACACTCTAACCGCTGCCTGGACCTGCCTCTAGTGACTGTGTGTGTTTATATTTTCGTGAGCTGTATGAGATTGAATGAAGTATGTGTGAAACACGTTCATTAATGAGAGAATGGATTATGCGCACAAATATTTGTCCTGACAGTGAATCGTGACTCTGCTTATATGATTAATTCTTTTCATAATGAGATACTGTGTGTCGAATTTATTTAGTTAGAAAGAAACAGTACAAGAATTTCTTTGATGCACAACTTCAGACTTTCCTAGAACAACAAAAGAATAAAAAAATTAAAGAATGTATTAAACCTTTTAATAGTGTATTTTTATAATAATCAGAATAAACAATTCTTGGTTATATAAGCAATCCTAGTATATGTTATATAATATTATATACTGTTATGTAATATATATATATAATATGTATGCTACATTAATCTTATACTCTCTATAGGAGAAGACACTGGCAGTGCGTCTATATGTCTGCTGTGGATATTTTGGGCTCGTGTTAGCCTGCAGGCTATCGGCTAACATGATGTCACTGCCGTGTCATATTCCCTGGGGCCGCAGCTGGTACCTGCTCACATGAACATGTTCTCTATCACAGAACACACTATATTTATCTCCTGAATACTCCAGAGATCTGCTGGATGTGAAACCGTGTTGTGTGGCTCTTGTGTTTTCGGTTGCAGTGGTCTGTGTTATTAAAGATAATCAATACATTTGTTTGTATGTTAATACGTCTGACTAATGACCGCTTTAAACCGTCATTTAGCAGCTACATTGTCCGTAACGCCTCACCGCGGCACTAAACAAGTGTCATTGATGTAAATAGTGAGTGTTAGACGGCTTGTGTTGCTGTGTTTTGTTGATGGTAGAGTGAGGTGTACACTGGGGTCTCTCTCTCTCTGTGCCACACCCAGAACTGCCCGGTTGTGTCATTTAATCCCACATGCATGAAATTACACAATGTCAGATAATCAAGTTAAGTTTGGACACAATGTAAAGAGAGAAAGATTGTCGTGAAAATATTTGGTCTTCATCACGACAGAAGATACTGACTGCGCTTCAGAATGTAAATGTTTGGATCTGTGGTGGTCGTAAGGGATTCTGATAGATTAGACCACTTCATCTCAAATAATCCCCTGTGTTTGTTTGAAGAGTTCTGCCTGGAAATAAGGGCCGTTCTCTTTAGAGCTTCATTAATCCAAATAAAACACACACACACACACTGCTGTCCATTAGTAACACAAAAACTGCAACTGTAATTATGAAGATGAATTTTAATAAAAAGACACATATTTAAAATATACAGATTATGGTTTGGTTAAATTGATTTTTATGGAGAGAGAGAGAGAGAGTAAGAGAGTATTGAATATTGTCAAAAGGCTTTATTGACCCGCTCTAGTCCATGTAATGTCCACATTTGCTAGTCAAATAACAACAGTTGTGTAAACGCATTAATTGATCGACAGTGATTGTCACGTTAATAGAGTGTTAATGAATGAGTGTGTCGGGTGTAAAGGGCATTTGTTAACACTGTTACTGTGACTCTGGCATCTGCAGGAACAGATGTTTGACCTGAACACACTGAGGAGAGAGAGAGAGGATGGGGGTTTGGTAAAGTGTCCTCTGGCTGTTAGTTGTGTGGCTGTGCTTTAGTTTTGGGGAGAATGTAAATGAATTCTGGCCAAATGCTGCCGCAGAGCCCAGAGCAATAGACTGGAAATGAGTGTGAAACTGAATCAAACCCTGTGTTGAGGAGACTCAGACATATAGACTGAGAGCAGATGGAGAATTGGAAACACTAAGGGATAGAGAATTGTGTTCTTATAGGATTCTAGGATTCATAAATAGACACCATATATAGAACCTATATGATATATAGACACCATTTATAGAACTTATAGGATATATATAGACACCGTGACATAGTGACATAGGGGGTGGGATCAGGGGTCTTCACTAAAACATACAAAGTACCACTGACAACACCTTAGCAACAACATAGCAACGGCTGTTCTGAACACCACACACGTTTTCTGCAGAAATATTGGCTGCCAATTAATGTCTAACATCACCTGATCCAGACCAGAGTTATTATGGGACTGAAGCTGATGGTGAAAATTGCTGCACGACCGGCAGATTACAGGCTGTTGAGATGATGGTGAGAAGCGACTGGATGGTGTTCACTAATGTTCTTGTGTGATGTCAGAAGTGGCACTAAAGAGCTCTGATCACGTCACAGAGGGCTGCTGTTGTTGTGCATCTCTGATGCAGTTACTCAGTTCAGTAATACCTGTGTGTCCTGTGTGCGTGTGTATGTGCACGTGTGTGTGTGTGTGCACACGCTTGTGTGAGTGTATGTTTGTGTGTGTGTATGTGCACGTGTGTGTGTGCACGCTTGTGTGTGCATGTGCACGCTTGTGTGAGTGTATGTTTGTGTGTGTGTGTGTGTGTGTGGTACAGATCTCTTCTGTCTTATTGTCAATATTGAATCTACAGGAAAGTTTTCATTAAACTATGAGTCACAGAGTGAAATGAAAGACTAATGAGAGAACATAGTTTAATAACAATCTCTGTTCTCATGATCACATATTCAGAACTGTCCTCTGCTTTCACCACAAACAGTCCTGCTAAAATACTTCAGCAAACATGACAGTTCTGTCATCATTTCCCCTCTCATGTGTCTGTTTTCTTTTCAGTGTCTGATTTCTTGTTTTGATAAGATTTCTCTGGTTGATACGCTTCATCACAAACATCACATGCCTCAGAGAAACTAAATAAACTGTGTTTGTTTCAGCGTCATAAAGACAGAGAAGTTACAACATACAGAGCATTTAAATGGGCAAACTGTTTTGTTTTGCATTGTATGTAAAGCAATTTGTGATGTCAGCGGATTCATAATTCAAACCAACATCAATTCCTGCTGGTTCCTGACCCAAAAGTCTTGAGTGGTTCACAGAGAAGCTCCAGAGAACTTCTATGAAGACACAGATCCTCAAACACACACACACACACTAAAGGTCTCTCTCTCTCTCTCTCTCTCTCTCTCTCTCTCAGAGCTGGCCAGCCCTGGCCCCTCCCCCGCCACACAGGAGTTGATGACACGCTTGGGGTTCTTACTGGGTGAAAACATCCCGGGCTCCGCACGCATACCTATGGACGACAAGAATGAAAAAAAGGTATTTTTTTTCTGCCCCGCAGCTGCTGCAAGAGTAAGAGAGAGAGAGAGAGTGTAAAGGGCAAGAGAGAGATGCAGGAAATGCGAGGAGAGATTCAGACGACAGCAGGCAGTGGATTAAACGATCCCGGAGCGGCTCTCGTCCGTCCGTGTGAGATGCAGTGAGCCGGACTGTATCTGTGTGTCAGTAAGTCTTTCTCATTCAGACTGAAGCTCTGCGTTGCTGACATAATCCTGCAGATAAGAAAGTTGAACGAATAACTTGAGTGCGTTTGTGAAGTCCGGTGTAGAAGTAGTTTTGTTGAAGGCACTTTGTGTTCCGTGCTGGGCTGATAAGATAATTAATCAGGGACCGGGAGACGTACGAGCACCTTTGAATTGTGCTGGAGGTTTTTCCACCTTCTGGCAAAGCATCAGACGGGATCTTTTTCTGTGTGAGGCTTTTGTTAAATAAATCATAATCGCTCATCAGTCTGATGCCGCGTGGAAATTCAATTAGGCGGTGATGCAACAGTGTGTTGCAGTGGGAGTTGTGTGTCTGTGTTGTGTGTTTTATCCAGTGGGAATCTGCGAGGCTTTAATCAGATCCACACACTCTCTCTTGGAAGAAACTTTCATCTTGTATCGTGACCTTGACTGACTCACAGATGACTCAGCTGAGGGTTTTATGCTGGTTTGTTTGTCTGCTTGAGGTTGTTTGGGTCGGTGAGGTCCCAGCTAACAGGAACATTATTTGAATGTTGGCTCATGTTCTCTCAAAGTTCTCCAAAAAATGTTCTTGCACTTAATGTTAATGATAATAGAATATTTTGTTGCATATTATATATATTAAAAAGACAACCATGCAATGTTAATACAACGTTCAAAAAAAGTTTTAAACTTTCTTAGAACTTTAAAAACAACTTTTTTTAATGCATAGTGGAAACTTTAGGCAAATGTTCTTACAACCTACAAATTGTTGACTGGAGTAGATCGTATACAGTTTGTTTAAGGGTCTGATTTGAAGACGTTTTGTTCTTTCATCTGTTAAGCTTTTCTTGTAGAACAGTTCATACATTGGCTGGATTACATCAGTGTCTGTATTTTCAAATGTTTTAATTAAAATTGGGCTTTTTTTAATTAAAAAAAGTCCAGAAACTGTCATTACAAGTCTCAAGTGTTTCAGAAAAACACAGTTAAAGTCAGTGTGGTGTAACCAACATGCAATAAATCACTTTGTTGTCATGTAAACAGAAAATCAAAACAGGAAATTGCATCATAAGAGGGTCCCTGCAGACCCAAGTCTCCAGGGTCATTCCATACATGAAGGTTACTAAGATTACCAAGCTTTCTAAGGAACTTTTAATCTTTAATTAGATTTCTTAAAGATCGGACCTCTACATTTCTCATCAACCTTAAATCTCATCTGTAGCTAAAGGTTGTTGCTGAACGTAACCAGCATGGTTAGCTGGACCACAGCTGAAGCACGTGGTGAAATGGATCTGCTCTTCATTAGATGTTGGATATTTTCAGGTGATTTTCCAGTTTATGGTTAAAACAAACCAATGTTTCTGTTAGCATTTACCAAACCTTCTTCACCACCGAGGAGAATGAGTTAAATGACGTTCTCCTGATGTGGACCATGTGAAGGTTCCTTCAGATGTGTTGATGTTTCTGCAGGTGAGAGTCTTGAGAAACATTTTTATAAACTCTGAGGTGGCTTCAGATATGACTTATTATCTATTCATAGATTTCTGTTGTGCTGATTGGTTGGTTAAATGTTAGCGTTGCGTTACCTCTCTCTCTCTCCCCCCCCACCATATTTCACAGATAACAGAGATATGAGTGTTTGGATTATTAAACCGCTAAAGCAGCTGTTGTAAACGCTGTCTGTCTGTGTGTTTGTGCAGTGTGCAGTAAATCAGGGTATTAGCCCGTGTTCCACTCTGACCAGCAGTACGGCGTCCCCCTGCACAGACAGCCCCTCGTCCACCTTAAACAGTAAGAGCAGCCGGCCAGCAGCCAATCAGCGCAGCCCCTGTGGCACTGTCACCAGCCCTAGCTCCACCCTCGAGAGCAAAGACAGTGGAATTATCGGTGAGACACACACACATAATATATATGTTCATGTATGGATTCGACAATGAATTTATAGGAATATATACTAAGTATATATGTACTAAGTATAGATGTGTGTTACATTAAATAAGTGATTGTATAAAAACATGTTTACTATATGCTTGCACATATGCTTTATATATACTGAGCAAATAAACATGTTTAAATGTGTCATACAGGAGGTTTTGCCATCATTCTGTGTCTCTGTTTTGTGGAGATTTGTGGATTGCAGAAATCACAGCCCTTGTTGGCCGGTTCTGTAGATCCAAACGTGTGGTGTTACCAGCAGGAGGTGTTGATACCGCCGGGCCATCTCAGAAAGTCGATTCGGCTCTGCGTTTTTTACAGTTGCAGATAAAAAGATTGAACATTTCTTTATGAATTATGCGGCATAACAGCCCTAGTTTCTTAGAAAATATTTGAGAGCATTCGAAAATGATGTCTGACCCTAAATTCTAGCAACATTTGCTCGGCAGGAAAGATTATGCGTGTGTCGAGATTTTCATTTTAGTGGTTTCATAAATCAAACTTGACCTTGTTCTGTGTTTCATGTGAATCATGTCCATCATGGTCAGATTATCAATATTACGGTTCGATTTTAACTTTATTGTGTAGCGTTTCCTGATAAAAGCCACCTGGCAACCAACTTTTTCTATTTCATTTGACCGTTTAAAGGTCATTTGCTGTTATTTTGAGAATGTAAATCGTTGAGCCTCTTTAATGAAATGTGAGCGCAAGGAATTTGTGTAAATTGTCCTTAAAACCTTTTTACATGTACGTGTTATATCTAATCATTTAGCAGATGCTTTTACCCAAAGGAACTTAAAAATAAAAGTGTGTTTAGCATTTAAAATAAACTGCAGCGTTGAATTAAATAAAAAAGGTTTAGAAACGCCGTACAAACAAACTCTGGCTGTTCTGCCGGTGTTTGATGAGCGAGACTCATTGTCAGGGACGCGTGTCGTTCGTGAAGTTTAGGAAGAACAGAAGTAAGACAGGAGGAGCTGGAGAATGAGTGTGAGGAGGTGTGGAACTGCTGCCAGCATGCGATACTGGTTTGTTGATGTAGAGGAGTTTGTTTGCCCCGTGTGACCCGCTCAGGGTGTGATTAATGCTCGCATGACTTTGAAGTTTGTGAGGGAACAGCAGAACAGAGAAGAAGGAGAAGGTGGTGGAGAACATTCAGTCCAGAAACACATTTTAATGCTGCAGCTGTTAAGTTGGTATTATGTGCAACGTGTGTGTGTGTTTTTGCGTGTATATGTGTGTGTGTGTTCAAACTTCTAAGACAAAGAAGTTAAGAAGAAACATTTATGAAAACCAAAATATTTACAAATAACTATACAATAGCAGAGACTTTTTAATATTGTGACTATAAAAGCTTCATTTTCAGTGATGGTAACAGACATTTTGACCTACTTTGAGTGTGTGTGTGTGTGTGTGTGTGTGTGTGTAAGACCCCTGACAGGTGACTGTTTGCAGCTGTTGTCACACATGTTATTTTGTAATAAATTCTTAAGCTTTTGCCCACAGCCATTCGATATTAGCATACGTAAGTTTAGCCTAAACAGTCATGCTTTGACTTCATTCAGTGTGTATATGTGTGTTTGTCATCATTTTTGAACACAAGGGAAAGCATGCATGAAGTCAGTTCCAGAGATTTTCTTCAAGAGATTTTTAGCAATAGCACTTCAACAACAGACCCATCTTGAGATGTAAGGTTCAGTGATTTATGATATAGTACAAGCCAGAGAAGTGTGATCTCAAATTCCGTACAATTGTAGTTTGATTAATGGTGATGGCAGGCGACGCTCCACACACACACACCCCAGCTGAGGAGAAAACAGTATGTGTGTGTGTGGCAGCTGGTGATGAGGTTGTGATGGGTGCGATCAGGCTAACACTGGTTAGCGGTGTGTTAAGTGGGTTGGGAAACGGTGTTCAGGTGTTGATAAGGTCACTGCATGACTCATCAACAGTTTCCTCTGATGATCACATGGGACTCATACATTTGTTGTGCAATTTTATCTTTTGTGTTCAACTTGTGCTCATATCTCTGGTGTTTTACTTGTACAGTCTGCAGATGAATTCATTTTAATCAACATAACTAAATTGTCTTTTTCCTTTAATTATATTTTTAGTGGCCTGTGCATTATGTGCATTTGATTATCTTTTATTTTGTAGCTGTGGTTTCTACAATATATGAACACAGTTAAATTCAACATTTAAATAAATGCTTTGTGTTTGTTTGTCCTAACACTGCATTACAGTAAATTGAACTGGAGTCACAACTGAATTAAGTGTAGACAGTCTGATTTAGAATTGAATTCAAATCAGTGATATTTAAATTGGTGTGTTCTCTCCATCCTTCAGCCACCATCACGAGTTCGTCGGAGAATGACGACCGCAGCGGCTCCAGTCTGGAGTGGAGTAAAGATGGCAGTTTGAGGAGCTGCAGTCAGCATGCGCCTGCGCAGGCAGCTGCACGGGCAGACACATGCTCTCCGGTGGCCGAGGAGGAGGGCTCAGCATCTGGGGCAGAGGGCAGAAGCAGATCCAAAACCAGTTCAGAAGCAGCAGGACCCAGTTCTGAAGGACCAGTTCAGTATCACACACAGAACCCATCCAGTCTGATGATGCCTCGACCCAACTCAGTCGCAGGTAAGACACCAGCTTCAGTAAATGTGGACCGTCTAATACTTTCATGTTAGTTTTCTCACAGTCTTACAAATGGGGCAGTTGTGGCCTGCTGGTTAGGGAGCGAGACCTGGAACCAGAAGGTTGCTGGTTTGAGTCCAACCGAGGTGTTCTTGTAAAGAACTTGTGTAGCACCTCCCAAATGTTCTACATCATCTGACCCTCTGTTTCCATAAAACATCAAGCTCTTTTATTTCAGAAGATGAAGAAACATCTTCACCGAACAGTACAGAATGTTCTGCACTGAGATGTTGAACATCACACTGTGCTTCTGTTGTGTTTTGATGCTGTCTGAGATGCCAACCAAGTGTGGAATGTCTGTGGTGGGGTGTCAGGCCAGTCTGAGGTCCAGCTGATGGTATTTACCAGCAGAACTCGAGAACCTTGTTGTTAGGGTCTGTTGAGGACACCCCTCAGACTAAAGATGATGGATAACACAAAACTGGTGGAATTAAAAGAAGCAAAGGCTCATGGGAAGATCATGCCACCAGTTTAAGAATGTGTTTGTTTCTTTTTGAGTGTGTATGTCTGTGAGTGTGTGTGTTATAGTAACAGAACATTCTTTCCCTGCTCCTTGAGGAGTGATATACGTTGGGCAGCTGGAGAACATGCACACGTGTGTGAGATGCCCATCATGCGTCTGTCTTCAGAATCAGTTCCACATTCTTTAGGATCTTCTGCTCAAACGTCTGTCTGACTCTTCAACGTCATTAAACACGACCTGTCCATATTTCACCACAAAAAAAATGTTTTGTGCTAGTGTTCAAAAAAATTGAAGACTTATTTGGATCAGGACGAGAGATGTTGATCTCTGTTGATCTGACTGCTGATGTTCTGAGGACTGTGGAGCTGTTTTGAGAGAGATGAATGTTTATGTTAGTGTGTGTGAGTAGGTTCAGCTCATAAAGAACCTGTCGGTTATTAAACTGAGTGAGTTGACATGAAACAATAAAAACTGCTCTGCCATATAAAACACATTCAGTTGTCAAGGTTAGAGCATGTTACCTTTAGAAAGTGTGTGTGTGAGTGTGTGTGCGTGTGTGTTCATGTTTTCATTCTGAACACCTTCTGGCTTCTGCTCATTTCACACACTGTTTGGCCCCAGTGAATAAAGCATTAATCTTTACTGAGCGTTTGATAGCTCCAT
>JBAJNP010002177.1:21721-36304 GCA_036877545.1 Yasuhikotakia modesta
TCTCCTGTGAATGATTTATTATCTGACCTGCGGCAGCTGAGAACTTATGAATAAATCAAGATGGAATTTGACGCCACTTGTACGGCTTCTATTTGTTCTTCCTCAAAAAAATTCCCACAATTCCTTCACAAATCATCACCAATCAGTGAAACCTCTTATTAACCAAACGGCTGTTTTTTTTCCCCTCAGCTTTACACTTAAAACACGTTCACAACCAAACCAGACATCTGTCTAAACATGCCTGAAATGATTTAAAACAACAAGCGCTGCGCTCGTTTTATTAGCAACAATTGAGCAACAATCTGTTGGGTTTTTCAACTGGGAATATTATTGGATTTCTTGTCACTGCATTTGTTATTCTTGTAATCACTTTGTCAAAAGCGTTCGTCTTTTTAATGAAATTCACAAGTGGCCGCAGCTCTATTGTGTTTGTTTATAACCTGATAAGTTATTGTAAAATGTTACAGTTTACGCTGATATAACTTGTGGTGATTTTGGTGAAGTTAGTGACACAACTCCATCTCTCATTGGTTGGTTGAAGTGATGCTGTAGCCATAGAAACAGAACTGATGTTGCCATCATCGTAGAATATTGGGGAATTTGATCAAATGTATGTTTGTTTAAAACATTATTTTCTTTTACTCTTTTAAAGTAAAACAACAGATTTTTATCTGCAGCAGGTTTTTCAATTCAGCTAAAAGAAATAAAAACAGCAGCTATTTATCAAATCCGTCAGCGTTTAATTGAATGTGAAGCGGCGGACAGGAGCAGTCAGTCTTTAATTCAGCCGTCTGGACATGATGAATGAAGCAAAAGCTGGAAGTGTGTCTCACAGCGTCATTCATCAGCCGAGCCGCCAGCCGCACACAGATAAGAAAAGTTTACCCAGAGAATTAACTCTTCTGTTATATCATTCTGATGAGGTCATTATTTATTTTCCTCTGAAAAGAGGAAACATGGATTGTTTTAAAGGAATCCCTGCTCTTCTCCTTCATTCCGAGCGTTCCGTACGCTGGGAGCGGAATGAAAAATGACGTCTGAGCTGAAGTGTGAGATAATGTTGTTGATGCTGTTGTAACAGACGTGTTCTCATCTCTCATCTCTCTCTCCACACAGATCGAAAACCTGCAGGAACAGCTGAGGGATAAGGAGAAGCAGATGAGCAGTTTGAAGGAACGTGTCAAATCCCTGCAGACCGACACTTCAAACACGGACACGGCCCTCGGCACGCTGGAGGAGGCCCTGGCTGAGAAGGTGTTACCTCAGCGCTGGGAACGCTTGTTTCCAGTGTTTTGTTCTGTGTTTTTTCCACATTATCCTCATGCAAAGCAGAAACTTCAACAGCAGCATCTCAATATTTCTGGACTGATGTTCTGGGGTCAGTCAGACAAAAAGTGTTTTTGTGCTGACGTGAGCTCATCGCGGTTTCCATAAATGCCGTAACATTTTATAACATCCACTGATGTGTAGTTCTCAGTAACCCCGCCCCTGAACTCTCATGAATATTAATGAGACGGCCACAACGGTTGTTAGTGTTGTGTTATGCGGCCGCAGTTTGTCGGGAGACCGGCGTTTAGTTGTTCCCACCTCGTCTTCCTCACATACCCTCACGCCCGAGGTTTGGGCGTCCTCGTTTCTCCGGCCTCAGCAGCATGGCGGCTAGCCGGGTTTAAATTAAAATTGTCCATTGTTTGCGTTTTGTGAAAGAGTTTTGGCTCTGCACTGATACGACACACTCGAGCGCTTGTGTAAACACTCAGTTTTACGATACACTGTCTTGGGTTGATGTTTAAAGATGGATTCTTCATTTGCAATGCCTCGTCTGTCCTCACACACACACACACATGCAGGAAACCCTGAACGCATCTGGTGTTGAGGCTCACGCAGAAGAGTCGTCATGCTAAATGTCAGAACTCAGCCAGGAACGTTGACGAGAAACGCTGGAAAAGTTCTGCATTATTAATGTCCAGTTGGGTCGTTCAGCGTGTGAGTTCTGGCCGCTGCGGGTGCGAATGCGCTGGAGACATGAGAGGGCAGCTCTGTCCCAGACCAGCGAGTGCAAACATGAGTCCAGCCAGAATTTCTTTCTCAGACTTTCTGTTGTTTCAGATTATTGCACTCGTTGGTGCAATAACTTTCTTAACTATTAACTCGTGTGTTTGTAGGAGCGCATCATCGAGCGACTGAAGGAACAGAGAGACAGAGACGAGCGAGAGAAGAATGAGGAACTGGAGAACAACAAGAAAGAGTTGAAGGTTCTAAAGGAGAAGATCGGTTCACTGCAGGGCGAGCTGGCTGATCGAGAGGTGAGAGACAGTTTCTCCTGTGAGAGAGACAGTGGACATTAACACGCATGACTCTGCAGTCGTCTGTACGGATGAGAACAACAGTGTGGTCCCTGCGTGTGCGTCAGGAAGACAAATGGAGGCTTGTAAATGTGAGGAAGGGACTCTTCCTGAGAGCCACCATCATTTCTCAAGCTGTCTCCAGCCTCCATCGCTCTTCTGTCTGTCATTCTGTCTTTCTCTCTTCCTGTTGTAGTTTCTTTTGAGAATCTAGCGTCTTTTTGATAGCTAGGCCTTTAAAGCAGTATTAAAAAGCGTACAGACACATGTTGACTTTTCCTCTGTGGCTGTTATTCAGTGTATTGTTAGCTGTGATCTGTGCATTCCTGTCTGCTGTCTGCATCGCGAGCGCAAGCGATACGAGCCCTCGTCACCAAACCACATCCTCATTCTCTCTCTCTCTCTCTCGTGTCTCATCACATGTAATGTTTTAAGTTGTTTTAAGCCCATCCTCTCATCTGTTTTCTGTACCACGCGGCGGCGGGACGAACATTAAATGTGTATTTTGGGTGGAGTGTGAAACTGAAACAGAACCTGTGATGATGCTGTTTATTTAACTGTAGCTGAAGGGAAATTTAAAATAGTAAATTAAAATAGTTTCAAGTTTGTATGAATTTCTGTCTTTCACAGAACACAGAACGTGGGTTTCAAACATATGTGTCTTACTACAGTCACACCCACGTTATCTGTCTCTCTTTCATTGCCTGTTTGTAAACAAATGAGCATTTTACAAAGAACAAGGAGAAAATGTCACGTGGCAATTTGTCTTGGCCCGAACGCTTCCTGTCTCTGGCCGGTTTTACAGTGTTTGTGCTCAGGTTGTTTCAGTTCCATCGTGACGTTAACAAATCTTTCCCCTGTTTCTCATTAGCTTTGTTTGCTCCATCTGTGATCATCTGCATTTGTAATACGTGACTGATTGGTTCTCTCTGTCCCCCAGGCCTCTCTACTGGACCTGAAAGAGCACGCCTCGTCCCTGGCATCCTCTGGACTGAAGAAGGACTCCAAACTAAAGAGTCTGGAAATCTCTCTTGAGCAGAAGCGAGAGGAATGCGGCAAGCTGGAGAGTCACCTGAAGAAGGTGAGATGGAGACCGAAACATCATCGTGGCTGAGAGCAAAACCTCCAGTGAGGTTCTTTAGTAGTCTCTAGAACCTCCAGTGAGGTTCTCCGGTAGTCTCCAGAACGTCTACATGCTCAGCTCATTTGTCTGTCTGTTGCTTTTTTTCTCTCTTTTTTACATACACTAAAGTGTGTTTGGTTTTCATTCTTCATGTGTCACTCTTTTCTTTCTGCTCAACTCTGTTTCTCTGTCTCCTGAAAGCACTCTGAACTCATGTCAGGCCACCCCTTCGACCTCGTAAGTGCATCTGTGTGTCCAAAACGTCCCTTAGCAGTACAAGCGTCTGTCTGTGTGTGTGTGTGTGTGTGTGTCTGTGTAAGTGTGTCTGTGTAAGTGTGAGCAGTGTGTGAGTGTGTGAGCAGTGTGTCTGTGTGTTTGTGTGTGTGTCTGTGTGTGAGTGTGTCTGTGTGTGAGCAGTGTGTTTGTGAGCTGATATCTGCTGCGTTGAGCCGTGTGGGTTTGTGTGATCCGCTGTGCATAAGATTTCACTGACGCTACAGTCTGATCGCTTGTGTCCAGCCCTCACCGTCATTCCCTTCATTTATTTAATTGGTTCTTAAAGTAACAATTTATTTATAAATGAAAATTCTGTCGTCGTTCTCAGTCGTATACAGCATTTCTTTTTACATTTAATACACAGGAGAAATTTTGAGATCGTCAGATTTTTTAAAATTTTGTAAAAAAACAGATTGTGGCAGATTTGTTACAAAACCAGACATCAGCCTCAGAGTGGATGATGACAGTATTTGCATTTCTGTATAAACTCATTCTATTATAAGAATTTATGGGCTTTGATGTTCACATGCGTGTAGGAGATTATGTCTGTTAGTTTTCAGACTGCAATAAAATGAAAACTTAATGAAATTCTGAGACACACACAGAAGTAATGAAACTCTGGCAGTGTGTGTATGTCTGTGTTCACAAAGGATTTGTAAAAGAGCAGTACCAGGGAAACCAGCTGACAGCTCTGTGAGCGGCTGCTCTGATTGGAAGAGACAGAAAAAGGGGCGGGGACTCTGCTGTCCCACGTGTGACTGTCAGAGTTCACGCCGATGGTGTCGGTCCGGTGTAAAATAAGAACAAACGTGCCACTGAGACGCCCGAACCGAGAGTTCCTGGTTTCCTCTGTATCTGCCCATCAGAACTTTCTCCAGCGGCTCACACATGCAAATTCACGTCCGTCAACACAGATGTGTTCCTCAAAGAGACGTTTAATAGTCCAGCGAGTCTGTGAGCAAACACACGTAAACACTGCCAGTCATCGGCTCTGTGTTGGTTTGCCCAGGAAAACATACAGCAGCACACACACATTATTAAACAACGTTCCGAAACCACATTTCCCACAATTCCCAGTTTTATGTCGGGACACTAGCTGCTCTGAGACGTCGGATGCGCCGCTCTGATGATCCAACACCAACATTTTGTGCTAAGTTATGAGCAGACACCGCTAATAACTCTGCAACTCATGTTATTTCCTAACTGGTCTCTCCGTAAATGTTCCTGAATGCGTCTTTTCATGTTTAAAGCATTTACGTTTGACCTGTGCTGTTTGTGTGTGTGATTTTCTTGCATACAGACTTTATTTCTGCGCCGCTCACACACACTAAACGCAAACCCGTCTGGATGCGTTTGACAAGCGTTTGGCGTTCGTGGTGGAAACTCACTGCAGCTCAGGCTGAGATTTAATGAGCGAATTAGATGAGTCTAAACGTCACTGTCAAATATTATCCCCAACAAACCAAAACAGTCTTTCCCACCTCCTGCCAGAAAAACCTGCAGACACGCGTCTGCTCAGGGTTCAGACATAATTTATACACTTACTGTGATCAGAATAAATTGCAAAGTTATATAAAACGGATGTTTTAGGTGTTAGTCTGTGTGAAGTGTCTTATCTTTTTGCTCTTCAGTTTTTTATATAAATAAAAATCTTTTTATTTATCTGTTTGTTTGCGCAGGCGCAGTCGGCTGCAGCAGAGGCTCAGGTGTCTGCGGGGCTGTCTGAGCGCATCACGGCGCTGGAGCAGGAGGTGGTCAGGTACCGCGAGGATGCTGGGAAGGCGCAGACGGAGGTGGAGCGACTCCTGGAGATCCTCAGAGAGATGGAGAACGAGAAGAACGACAAGGAGCGCAAGATCAACGAGCTGGAGAGGTAAAGCACACACACATAAACACACACTCACACATAAACACACACACATAAATACACAAAGACACATACACACACATAAACACTGTTTTGTGTTTAAACACTAGATGTTTATAAATTGTTCTTAACTTTTTGGACGATTTGTTTCTGGCTCAGCTTGTGTTTGTTCGCCAAACAATCTTTTATTTGGTTCTTTTATTTCTGCTGCAAATCTATTTTCCATCCTTCATCTGCCATGAACTCTAGTGTGTGTGTGAGAGTGTGTGAGAGTGTGTGTGTGAGAGTGTGTGAGAGTGTGTGTGTGTGAGAGTGTGTGTGAGAGTGTGTGTGAGAGTGTGTGTGAGAGTGTGTGTGTGAGTGTGTGTGTGTTTTAGCCATTGTGTTGTTCACATAGGTGCCCATAATGTCTATCTCTTCCTCTTTCTCTCTCTCTCTCTCTCATTGACTGTCATCTCCTCTGCTCTGTTTATTTTGGACTTTGGAGGGGATCTGAGTCTCGCGGGACACTTGGAGGGATGCTTCAGTGCTCATTGCACGGCATTATGGGATGTTGGCGTTGTCATAGTGCGCGTCTGGTAGATGCATTGCAGGCATAGATTGTAGATTTAGTTTCAATCTTCAGCACGTTGCTGTGAAACTGAGATGTTTTATGTAACAGCTGTTCTCTGAGCACAGTTTTTACTCCACAGCAGATCTGTGAGACTCACGTTTTAACCCATTTTAAGCAAGGATAGTTCATAGCAATCAATTCACATGTTTCATACGTCAATAAAACGATTCAGCTGCAGAGAAAAGTTAAAAATGAAACTCAAGATTTAGCAAGAACCCTGAATGTGTTTCTGTGAACGCTGTGATGTAAACATCTGTTTTCAGCTTGTGGAATTGGACTAATTAATGCGGTGAGGCAGCGTCAGGAACTGATCTTGGATGCATATATAAATAACAGAGATGGATAATTGTAAGGCTCTTGAGTGTAAACACACAGGAATGCAGGGAAGAGTTTAGGAGGAACGTTTGGCCTGGAGGTGAGGAATCTCAGATGTTGTGGGTGTTGCGCATTGACAGGACTCACAAACTCTCTTTCAAGGCCGTGTGTGAAGAAAACCGTGTTTATAGCTACAAGCCCTCGCTGCTGGATGCTAGCAGAAACAGCGCGTGGAGACGCTTTTGAGCGAATTTCCTGTTGATTTGCCTTCTGACGGGCATCTCTCAAGCTTTCTGAAATGCTGTCTAATGTCTAATCCCATAATGCATTGCGGCAAACTCTGAGACACAAACGCAGGATGGTGAACAAGATGAGATAAACGTTGATTATGAATATTGAGCTCTTGAATAACAATGTGCCATTTGTGTCAGAAACTCACATTTTCTCCCACTTTAACTTAACCTGTTAACTCACCATGTGTCTCTTTTGCTACTCTGTTCTCTTTCTCTGTGTTTATCTTTTCACTGGAACGCTGTGTCTCCTCACAGTCTGACTTTAAGGTTAGTACGTCTGCTTTCGTTTTTAAAAACGTTGTTGTCGCGTTTTACGAAGCAGTTATAAAGAATAGACCACAGCAACTCAAAATCAGTTTAAGGAAAGTTTTGGGGGTCCGGTGAGGAAGACCTGTGTGGTCTTCTGGTGTTTGAGTCTGGTGTTCTGGTGCCCTGGGGTAAAACGTTTAACCTCAACTCACTGCTGTTGCCTCCCTCAGTCCCTTCAGGCTTCTTTCTGAAGTTTCTGTGAGAAGAAGTGAAATTGCTGTGACCTGCGTTGATTAAGAGATCAGGAACAGAATGATGAAACCTCAAGAGATGTTACCAACAGAAGAGCTTGTCTTATTAATTCACATCAGGTTACCTGTGAGGTCTTCAGAGACGCACAAGCAAGAGCGATACCGTTTTGAGCGCTTGCACACTGGAGATTTGGGCAGACGTTATTTGAAACACAAGCTGTTTTCAGTGGTTTATTAAATGAATATTTGTACAGCATTCGAAGCATCTATACAGTCCAAAGTTACCAGACTCTGATGTTTGTTGGCACTTCAGACGGTATCTTCAGAATTTCAAAGCACTTTCATGTGCTGTAAACTACCCCGACGCTGTCTCGAATATGAATTATTCATTTGAGATCTGGAGCAAAATAATGGATTAATATTTGTGATGGCATGCCAGAGTTCAGGCAGCGTGAAAATGCGATTCATTTAGTCAGTCTGGAACGCAGAACTGAAGCAATAACACTGTGTTAGTTTTCAGTGTTTGCACGCGCGTTTGGTCTGAATTTTTCTGTTTGAACATCGATGTAGAATTTGTGTTTTTCTTTCCAGAATTTTTTAAATCATACTGATTGATTATTCAGTTTCGCTCTGTCAGTATTGCCCTGTCATCGCAATGTATCACATTTCTAGCTGACCGGCATGCAGATGTCATAGTATTGTCAATATTAAGGTGTGTTTTTCATTCAGTTTCTGTATGTAAATATCTGAGAGGTTTCTGTGTGTCACTGACTGCTGTTACTGATCAGTATTAGTGATTGTTTGTGTTTTGGATTAATAATCTGATTGTGGATTCAGATAATATCAGTTTGTTTATATCAGTTCAGGCTAAATCTGTTGGCAGGATTCAGAGACGTTTGTTTAATCTTAAATATCTTAATTTCGTTTATGCCATAACATTTCTTTTTTGTTTTACATGTTTTAAATCCTGAGACGGTTGTTTATTTTAAGATTTAAATTAGATTTGAATCCCAGTTTTCAATCTAATCATAGACTTTATAAATCTTTCTTTTTGATCACAGAGATTCTGTTGTGTATATGGCTGTGTGTGTGTATGACTGTGTGTTTGTGTGTGGTGTGTGTGGTGTGTGTGTGTGTGTGGTTTGGTAGTTCACTGCTGTTGCAGTTAAATCCTGCGAGGAGTTTATTGCACATTTTGACTGAAATGCAGAAACTGAAATGCAGCTCTTACTTGCGTCGCAACAAAACCTGTGTGTTTGTTCTGTCCCACCACTGAGGGTTCACACACCTGTGCAGCGGCGGCTGCTGTCACAGAGTGATGCGTCATCTCCACATCAGATGTTATTGCCTCTCTTTAGCGTTATAGAAACGTTTCCTCCATGAACTCTGTATAATGGGGTTACCTATCGCATCGCATCAGGCCTCAAACGGAGACATATAAACATATAATCAGAACTCTGAGTAAAGGGTTGGAGCACAAGCCATAAAAACCGTCAGCTCTGCCTGGAAACGCGGCACAGCCAAGCAGATGGTCTGGCCTCCTTTGGAAACGGCAAATAGGAACATTCCAGTATATTTATGACCTGTTGCACAAACTCCCTTATGCGGGTCTTTCTTTTGTGCTTTGTTATAAAGAATAGCATGCATGCAGTGGTGGTGTTTTAACAGTACAGCATCATTTCCAGTAACCGTTTTAGCAGCGGAATTATTTGCGGCCGTTTTATTGCAATCTTTCGTTGTTCTGGAATTAGGCTGTAATTAGGACCCTCGCGGCGCGCATTTGTTGCAACTATCGGCCTCAAACACAGAGACCCCCGTAACGTTTGAACCTGCAGCTGTTGCATAAAACAGCAGGTGTAACACTGGTAAAACTTCTCTCTTCATCACCCGCAATCTGTCAACACGCCTGCGATTCTGCATGACTGCAAGCTGCGGTCTCGCATGCAGAAGACGTGCATTCCAGCTGCAGAATGTGGAAAAAAACACCTTGGGAATGTTCGAAAAAGATGGAAATACAAACACCAGGCATTTTTCTCTACATACATTAGCCAAACAAACCCTGACAAACCTGCACGTTGCAGCTGCATGCTAAAGAATGCGCGCATGGCTTTTAACTTTCTGCTAGAGCTCAAACAGAGACTCCACTGTGCTGATGAAGAGGAAAGACGTTCAGTTTCATGGTCAGTTTTTTCCAAAGCTTGTTTTGCATCACCTTGCGTTATTGTGCGTCCTTTGCACCAATCAGAACAAGATCTGCTACTTTCCTGGCCCAGACTGTCATATCCAATAAGCTTGTATAATTGCTTTTCATTTGCCTCCCTGTGTTGTGTGTGTTGGGCGATGCTCTGTGGTGTCGAGTGGGTGTAGGAGGTCCGTCCACGGTTCCTCAGGGCTGCTGCTCAGTTAAAGACATTGATGTTGGCATCTTTAATTTGATGTTTGTTGAACAGAGTAGATGACTGGCGAGGCAAACAGGTTTTTTCCTGATCGAGTCAAGATGGTGTTGGTAACCGATCCCAGGCTCTGACGCGTCCAGTGCGCAATGCAGTCGCTGTGGACAAGTAAACAGGAAAATTCTCGCGGCCCACGCAAGCGGTGACGCTCGTCGAGACCCGAATGACCCGGAATCCGGCCCTGCAGAGCTCAGAAATCAAAGCGCCGACTGGAACGGACCTTTAATTTTATTTATTCCTTTTTGGTTCCGCTTCGGGTTTGTGGTGCCACAGCAGAGTGGCTGCAGGATAATGAGAAAAATCCCACAGCTGAAACACAAGCATGTCTTTCATTTGTAACTCAGTTTGATCCAGAGAATTCAGCGCCGCTGTCTGTTATCTGTCCTGATTAGCTCTTGCTCTCTTGCGTCTCGTGTCGACCTGGCTGCTCGCTCTTGATCCTGTTCATGTGTGTGAAGTCAAACCCTTTGGATCCATTTGAATTATTCTTGTAGTTACATCAGTAATTGAAGGTACATGCGGCTTTATGTTCAGTAAGAGACTGTCTGAAGAGTTCATTGCATTCTCTGTGTATTTGTGTGTCTCTGAATGAAATGATGTGTTGTTGTGTTTCTGCAGGCAGATGAAAGATCAGACCAAGAAGGTTGCAAATCTGAAGCACAAGGAGCAGGTGGAAAAGAGCAGAAACGCTGAGCTGATGGAGGAGGTCAGGAGGAGAGAGGACAACATCAGTGAAAGCTCTCAGCAGACCAAGGTGAAGTAGAGACTTGTGTGTCTGACTCATGAACCGCAGAAAATACTCCAGAGGTTTCTCCAGAAAAGTTCAGATCTGTGTTCAGTACTTGAAGAGTTTCACACGTTTGCTGATCTTCTGCTGTGATCTTTGGGTTTCAGGAAATGAGAAAAGGAGAGAATGAAACGTGACGCAGCTGGAAATGAGTCTGTGATTGCAGGATCAGTTACAACCTGCTGATATTGAAGTAAAAAACGCTAGCGCTAAAAACCTTACGCTAAACAGCACTTCAAACGCAAAATAACTCATCTGAGCTGATGTAACGTTGTCAGATTAACTGTTCTGGCCTCAGTTTGGCAGGGGGCAGCAGGAGACGTATCAGAGAGGGACGGTGGTCTGTGGCGGCAGTTTTTGGCTAACTGTGAGAGTCAGCGGTTAATTTCTGTGAGAATCCTAGCAAAACTTTCCAGTTTAATGGAGGGTCTGTTTTTCCTCTGTGTGCCTGACCTCTGGACTGCAGTGACAGCGGCTTTTCTGTCTTGTGGTATTTGTATTGTATCTCCCCACTGGCTTTTCTCTCTATTGTTCTCCATTCTCACATCTCCCTCTGTGCTGTGATTTGTTTAGGTTTGTTTTCGGGCAGCAGGACGGATGCAGGCTAGAGCTCCTTCATGACTTCAGTCCCCCCTGATTTCTTTGTAGGGTCACCATGTTGTTTTTCTGTCCCCCGTTTGAAGCGCCCCGAAGCGGCTGGCCGTGGGCCTCGTCTAGGAAAGCTGTAACGGTTGCGTAGTTCGGCCAAAACCACCAACCACCACCTTTCCCCATGAGAATGTCGCGCTCCAATGCTGAGGCCCGGAGAGCGTGCATTATAATAACCCTGAACTAATATCCGCGTGCTTTTGGACGCGCGAGGCGTGTTTGGAAGGGGAACTGATTGGTATGGTTACCGTGGTCCAATCCAGTTGGTTGGTCAGCGTAAGCTGAGAGAGGTTAGCTCAGGACACCGTGTAGCAACAGGACCCTGGACCAAAAGTGGCTCCGGTTACTTTTCAATCAGTTCTAAAAGTTTCCATTGGAACCCAGAGGTGGGTCGGGATTCAGCAGCAGAACTTTAGAAACACTCAGGACAGTAGTTGTTGGGTTTGGAGATGGTTAGATGGTCAGAGGGGTGGAACAGTCCAATGAGTTTTTGTCGTACCAGTTTCTTTGTTCTCCACATGATCAAACTGTTATTGGCACCAAGCAGAACTCTGTTTAATCAGCACTAGCCTGTAGTTTCCATACGAGGAACACATGAGGTCCAACTGCAATGCGATGCAGGAACGAGTGCGTGACTTGAAGATCTTCTCGATCGTCCTTCTCCTTTTTCATCTGTCTCTCTGGTCTGGTAAAAAGAGGAGCTGCTGGTTTTAAAGGGTTCGTTTCTGTAACTCCAGAGGTATTTTCCGCAGGATTTCAGTTTCCAGATGAAGGAAATCAAGACCTGCGCTGGGAGGTTGGATGGAGAAAGACAGCGGGGGGGAGATGACATTATAATGAAGCAGGTTAATGCCTGTTAATAACACACGCTCTGTTCTGTTTTACTGCAGCACCCAATGCCCTCCTTCCAAGCATGCATTGTGACCAGAATGGCCGGCTGTAGCTGTTGAAGGGAAAACAGAGCTGTAGAAGAAAAATAGATTCGATTTGACACAAAAGCCAGTTAGAAGTTCTAAACCTCTCAGAGCCCATATGTGTGGCACATTGCGATCCTGTGTGGTTGTAGACTAGGTTGGAAATAGTTGATTTGCGGAGTAAACAAAGCTGAGGTGTTGCAGGCAGATCATAAGTGTTTTATCTGTTTTAAACATGCAGATGTAAAACAGTCAAATAGAAGATTTTAACTGGTGAGTGTTGTTTAGTTCAAGAAATATGTGATTTAAGAAAAATAATGTGATTTTGGAATTATGGAGAGATAATCTTCTAATCTAATTGTCTTTACATGACATTTAGAAGCTACGTTGGCACAGGAAATCTCAGCCAATGGGACGTCTTGGTGGGTCGGAGGACACTGTTAGCTTTAACCAAATCATTTTTTCTGTACAAAGATCTTGTGTTGGCCCAACAGTGAGAGTGCGTGTAGAGAAACCATCTTTGGATTAGATGTTAAGTTACTGTCTCTGACAAATTAGTTTTGGCAGTTTCAGATTTAGGTTTTTTTTGAATGTTCTAGAATGTTCCAGTTTGTCTTCCAAACCTTTGACGACTGAGGGGAGATGAAGCTGCAGAGGTGAAACAAAACTGTGGTAAACGCAACTCGACACGGCCGCCGTCGTGAGATCTGTGGCGAGAGACTTTCTCAACGCTCACGGTGAAACAGAAAGAGGGAGAGAGAGGGAGGAGAGAGTTTTGATTGTGTCACTCATCATCAGACAGGAAGATTTATTTGGATAACTGACGTACGCTTTGGAGAGTTTCTAGCATCGCTAGAAGATAACCGCACAAAATGGCGACTGCGTGCGTAAGAACGGCTTGTTCTCAGAGCTGTTAGCTGTCACAGCCCCACAGACACACAGCATCACAGTTTACACCCACTCTTGGTCTTCTCATGCTAAATGTTGAGCTGCAGGCTGTGAGAGGCTTGTTTCTCTGTGGCGAACACACGCCGCTGGCTTTGAAACGACTCCAGAATGTTTCCTGCTGAGATCCTTTGAGGATAATGATTGAGTTGGGAGGGAATATTTTGCAGCACAGTAGAGCCGTGATCACAGAACTGAATTACAGGTCAGCCGGTCGCCACCGGCGAAGGGTCTCGCACACCTGCCTAGTGTCGCCCTAAAACCATGACAGGAAAGTAAATATTTTTGACTTCAACATTCAGCATTGAAACAGATGAGACCCATTTACATTTGTGCACTTTCTTCTATTTTACAATTGATTAATTTTTTCAATCATAAAATATTTATTTTGACTAATTCAAAAGTTTTAGAAACCTCAATTTTTTTCCAGTTTTAAATAGCGGGTGCGTTACTGTGGCAAACTTTTAGCCAACTTTCTTGTTAAATGTTTTTACTTTGAACAAAACTTGTTTAGTGTTGCGTTCATGAAGAGTGAACCGGGATATTTACGTTTGTTTTCTGATCTCGCTGACGTTGTGTTTGTTGCGTTTCACTCTCATGCATGTTTTTGCGCGTCAGCTGCAGCCGCCATGTTTCAGAGGAATGTTGCAGCAGAGAGAATCACAACCGCATGTTCTCATGTCTTTAATAGACTCCCGGCCCGTTTTACTGGCTCTGTTTGTTGGCTTATATCGTTTGATGTTAAAATGCTTTTGGCCGTCGTGAATCTTTCTGCAGCCCGAGAGGAAGGACACCTGTAGTTCCTGTAAACACCTGTAAACATTAGAGATTCCTTTATTTCACACCCAGAACGGTACAGAAATATCCTCTGTGGGGAAAAACGGCTTCGCTGTGTGATGTCTGTTTTAAAGAACATCTGTTCTTTAAAAGCGTCTCCAGTGCTTTTCCTGCAGGGTTGGTCTCTCAGCCGAGATCATCCTGCCGTTTTTAGATCATTTTAAAGCCCCTGACATGAGACGCTTCAGTAATAAACTGCTGAAGTCATTTATGCACTAACCACAGTTACCAAAATTTGAACGTGGAACCAGTGAAACTCTTTATTCTCAATATCCATTCTGATACCACAGGACAAACTAATACTGTGTTTAACACACACATTTTACACACATCTTGTGAAGTGGTTTTTGTTCCTGCTGTTACATTTGTTTGAGTGCATCAGCGACATGTTTACAGCCACAGAGATTGTGTTAATATCTCACCGCAGCGGTGTGTGTGAGAGAGTGTGTGTGTGAGAGAGAGAGTGTGTGTGTGAGAGAGAGTGTGTGTGTGTGAGAGAGAGTGTGTGTGTGAGAGAGAGAGTGTGTGTGTGAGAGAGAGAGTGTGTGTGTGAGAGAGAGAGTGTGTGTGTGAGAGAGAGTGTGTGTGTGAGAGAGAGTGTGTGTGTGTGAGAGAGAGTGTGTGTGTGAGAGAGTGTGTGTGTGTGTGAGAGAGAGTGTGTGTGAGA